>JARHVA010000920.1:480000-650000 GCA_037957365.1 Torreya grandis
AAGATCTGTGATAACTTCTGTATGAAGTTACCCCTCAAATTTGTAAACCTCTGTGATAACTTTTGTATGAAGCTATCTCTCAATTTGGCAATAGATCAGATGATATTTCATAGCCTCTAAATCACACACAATGAAGAGTTGACGTTCTCCACTACAATGGAATCCTAGAACCCTTGGCTCAGTCTTCATAGAAGAATTCTTCAATATCAAAATCAATAATCATATGCATAATCAATAATGGCCTCCATGAGAAACCCTTATACCCTCAAAAGATATGCTTGCCCTAATTAGGGTTTTTCTTAAATTAGAATTAGGGTTTCTAATTAAAAAGACCAAATAATTAATATTTGATTAAATCAATCAAATCTTAATATCTCCCTCAATATATGTCTGATTGAGCCCAAACAAAAGCCAACTGGAAAAATTTTGCTAAACAAAGCCAATCCAATCTCCATCAAGACCTTCTATCCATCCTATTAGCCTACGAAGGTTGCATAATAGGCTAACCATCCAATCTGAAGATGTCAACTAAAAAGGGGACATGACAATCTACCCCTCCTAAAATTGCTTGCCCTCAAGCAATTGCTGAATGATAAACCAATCACTCCCCCTAGATCCCAAATGTAGTCATGATCTCCACTGCTATCAATCAACATGAACTCCATGCCATGTCCATCCCTAGTACTAAGATAAGCACCCCAACATCCAATCCATGAATGAAAATCATCAAGCAACTCAAGCAGACTCCTTACCTGAACAATATCTAAATCTAGATTATGAAGGCTAGAAATAGTCATATCATTATCAACCTGTGACCCAACTGTAACAAAAATTTGAGTCCCTACCACATGTGATAACTCCTAAACGGCACTCACCTCAATACCAAGCTCCTCCTCATATCTCTCATGTTTGGTGCTAATGTGCACTCGTCATCGCACTCCATCATGTCATGTCGTATGAGCCTCTCCATCTGATGAAAAAACATATATCTGAAGCTGCTGCCCCGTATTGCCTTAAGTATATGTGTCTTCCCATCAACATCAAAGCAAACCTCCATGTCCTTGAGATGAAGAGTAACTTCCTCAAATGAATGAAGCCACTTCATACCCAAAACTAAGTCTATATTCCCCATGTTCACCACATAATAATCAGCCTTGAACTCATAGTTGTTCAAGCACAATGGGAGGTCTCTAATCATACGCTCACACCTAAGAGTGTGTCCATTAGATACCTTAACTCTAATGCCCTCAAAATCTTTAGTAGTGAACCCACGCTTCTCCACAAATCTAGCATATATAAAATTATGTGTGGCTCCTATATCAAGAAGGGTGATGACCTTTTGTCCTGCCAAAACTCCATGGAGTCTAAATGACTCATCTAACTGAATGCTGGATAGATGTGCCTCCTATATATGAAGCTCTAAATCTACCTCTGCCTTAGGCTCTGAAGCCTCTACCTCTACCCCCTCAGAACTATTTTGATGTTTAGAATCCTCTGAATCTGAATCCTCATAATATGCCCACATCACATGATTCGCCTTGCCCTTAGGCCTCAAAGGGCAATTGTGATGGATATCATATGGACCTTTACAGTAAAAGCAAAGCTTCTTCTTTCATAGATCATTAAGCACCTCATGATCCAAAGGTGGTGCTTCTGGATTGGCCTTTGAATCATTCTTCACACCTGATTTATCTATGTTGAAATCCGGTCTCTCTGTATCTGCATTGGAACACTTATGGTCTCTAGATGAAGAAGTACCTTTGGAGTTAAATTTATGGGATGGGGTTGCCATCTCCATACTATGTGCCTTATTCATAGCTACCTGTAATTAAGGAGGATCAAAGGCTTTGATCCAAGCTCTCAATGGCTCTGTCAATCCCTCCATGAAGAGAACTACCAATCTACGCTCAGAAATATGGGGCACCATGACTGCCAATCTCTGAAACTCACCAATGAAGGACTCCAAGTTACCTATTTGTCTCAACTGTGCCAGATCTCAAAATTAAACCTTAGGATCTTTCCTATTGAACCGCTCAACCAATCTATCCACAAAGTCCTGGTACTCTATCACCTGGTTATGCTGAAGTGTTACCATACCATGGTACCACCAATCATGTGCTACCCCATCCAAGTGCAAAGTGGCGTATTTGATGGCCTCTATCTCTGACATTGGTCTCAATGCCAAAAAGGTGTCAAGCTTATGAACCCAAGCTTGAGCTGTCATCTTGCCGCTGCCATCAAAAGTAGTCAAAGAAAGCTTACCAGTAGCCTTCTTCAGCTCACTGAATTGAACTCTAGGCCTCCTGCCCTGTCTAACTAATCTGTAGTGCTCTCTCCTCAACTAAACAAAATGATCAAAGGATGTCCTCTCTTGAACATGAGGAGGTAATAAGTCCTACTCATCATTTGCAACCATTTAAACATCTGCAAATAGGGAATTTCCTGCCTCCTCCTCTGTTGGTGCCTCTGGTTCCTCTTGAACAAATGTAGGACGTGTAGGTCTATCAGCTATTTTGGAGTGGGTCTACTATGGTCTTTGATTAATCATAGCACTCCTATCATCTCTCTATTCCCCATTCTATCTATCAGGTGCGTTCATCCTCTCTATCATAATAGTGAGTCTCTGTATTGTTTGATTCATCTGTTGTTGGCCTGTCATCATAGCACGATGGAATTCTCTGGTGCCCTGATCAACATCATACATGTGGCCCCTGGGTGGGCTACCCTCATGCCTGTCGCTCATGATGATCAGTGGCTGATCCAACACCTGGGTACCTTCAAGCAAGGCTCTACTGCGTGTGTTATACCTGTGTGGTCCCAACTCTTGTGGCTGCATAAGATCTATAAATCCTCAGGATGGTAGGAATTTAGCTCTGATACCACTGTAGTATCCCCAACCAATTGGGAATATAGAAAAAATAAAGCTCTTAACAAAGATACAAATTTTGCCAAAAATAATTTCCAAATAAATAAGTAAATCACAATATAGTCTCTCAATGGCAAATCACAGATTTTATCACTTGTTCTTCTAGATGATTACACAATTGAGTCTCTATCATAAAAATAAAATAATATGAAATATTCTATCTTAAAACCTTAGGATTTGGCAAATCTGGAAATTGATCTTGAATCTGGAAATTTTGTCTCGGCCTGCTGTGTCGAACACACAGTCACCGGTGTCATTCGATATACTACCGACGTTGGTCTCTATCAATCTTTCTCTACCAACATTGGTCTTCATTCAGTTGATGTCGGTCACTGGGGATCTCTACCTGCCGATGTCAGTATCTGCATGGATCTGTACCTACCGATGTTAGTTTTTATGCAAATCTATACAGATCTATACAAACTTTGTACAACTGCCAATAAAGCACACCCTGTTTGTTTCAACCCCTGATCTGAAGACATATGGCTCTAGTAGAGAAGATCTATATCTGTATAACTTATTGAATCAAAACTAAATAAAGAAAATACCTAGAAAGCTCTGTGACAACTTTTGTATGAAGTTACCCCTCAAATCTATAAACCTCTGTGATAAATTTTGTATGAAGCTATCTCTAAATTTGGCAATAGATCAGCTGATATTTCATAGCCTCTGAATCACACACAATGAAGAGTTGACGTTCTCCACTGCAATGGAATCTTGGAACCCTTGGCTCAGTCTTCACAGAAGAATTCTTCAATATCAAAATCAATAATCATATGCATAATCAATAATGGCCTCCATGAGAAACCCTTATACCCTCAAAAGATATGCTTGCCCTAATTAGGGTTTTTCTTAAATTAGAATTAGGGTTTCTAATTAAAAATAGACCAAATAATTAATATTTGATTAAATCAATCAAATATTAATATCTCCCTCAATATATGTCTGATTGAGCCCAAACGAAAGCCAACTAAAAAAATTCTGCTAAACGAAGCCAATCCAATCTCCATCAAGACCTTCTATCCATCCTATTAGCCTATGAAGGTCACATAATAGGCTAACCATCCAATCTGAAGATGTCAACTGAAAAGGGGACATGACAATATTTTTCTTTATTGTTATTATTTTTCCAAACTCCAACCACATTTTTCATGGTCAATCACCTCTCCTACTAAATTACAAGTGCTTCATTATGAACTTGCCTTTACTTCCACCTTACCTAATAATTCATATTACCATCCCTTAATTTACATCATGGCCACCACATGAAAATTATTCATCATTACAAGAATGGATGAGTCAAACATAATGTAACTAAAGCTAATTTCTTCCTCTTTAATTCATGAAAATTTTCTAATAAACATTAACCAAAATAATATCTAAAGTTATTTTAATTAAATTACTTTAGGTGGTTTAACCCTATTTTACCCCCTCCCCCACACTTTATCACCAAAAATGGGCATAAATTAACCAATTAAATAAGATCAATAAATACCTAAAACTCTCCAAAGTGTTGAAATATGTAAATGGTTTACCTCCTAAAATTCATCATAATCTAATTCATATTTATTTTTAATGGAAACATAAAATCCAATAAAAAATCTACATGTATTATGCTAATAAAAAGAATCAAGACAGGTAACCACTCAAAATAAATGTAAACATGCCTTACTATCTGCAAGGATAAATAATGAAAGTAACACTCAACATTTTTGTAGAATATTGATTGTCATTCATTTCACCTAAGTAAATAAGAGCACAGTGCATGTGTATATAGGTTTGGTTTAGTTCTCTCTATACCCATTCTTGTCATCTACACCCTCATCTCTAATGATACTCTTCCTCTGTACCACTAGTGATAGCAAGACAATCCTAAAACCACATTGACTAAATAAAAGGTAGTTAGTTAAAGTTTATAACAAAATAATCAAGTACTCAAAATATATATAATTATCAATGAATTGTTATAATAAAATTCAATTTTCAATTGAAATCCTAGTCAAATATGATAATCGAACATATTACATTAATAAACATATGTAAATGTATTGTAACATAACTTATAAAAAAAATAAAAATATGATTGAAAATTGGAACTACAAATCATTAGTTCCATATCCCTTGCTAATACATAAATAGTTTTTTTAGAGTGGGATAGGATAAACCATGCCTTAAAATGGAGGTATTTATCCCTTTTTAGGTTACAAAAAAATTAGAATACATAGTATTTTATGTGTATACTTTCCTTACTCTCATTTAAAAATACAAATTTAAAAATTTTAATACTTTTAAATATGAGTAGTAACTACTTTCAGTGGCATTGTTACAAGTTTTCCATTGAAGTATCTTACATAATCAAGCTTTATATCAAAATACAAAGTGTGTCTTCATAATTAGGTATTTGTTTATAATTTAATCTAGTAATTTAACTATGTCATTAGAATAATGGGGGTAAATGTAAACACCCAAATTTTACACAAGCTCATCTAAAATATACATTTTTATACAACTTTGTCTATTAGGACTAGTAAGGATGAATGAAGGGATTATTGGCATAAACTAAATTGATCCTTCGGATTTTCTCTCTTGTTTTTCAATTATGGTATTTTATATTTTTTTACCTTATAAAACATACATTGGGGAACCCAAATCTCATTCATGGTATTATATTTATGTCTTATGTCTTTTAGACAAGGTTGCACTATGGCCATGTCTAGGTAATGCAAACTTGTCCCATCATAACTTGAAGAATTTTTTATAGTTTATATATCCATAAAATTTTATTTTATTATCATTGGTATTTTCATGTCAAGCATCTCATGTGATAATAAACCTAAATATTGAAATTTTAGAGTTATTTATAATGAAGAGTCATATTATAGGCTAAGGACCAATGTCTCTCTATCATAAAATCTATTCATTGTTTAAATTTATTTAATAAATGATTTTTTATAGATTAAAATTATGAAAACATAATTTTAATGTTTTAGTCAAGGGTAATTATATGTTAAATAACATCTAGTTTTACATTCAAATATTTTACACACACTTATGAGGGATAAATACATCAACTTGAGGCCATTTGGGATATGTAGGTAGAACTTAAATTACATGAGGTTTTTTAGGATAATTAGGCTATTCCCCTAACCTTATTTCTTCCCTTTCGGTAAATCATGACATAATGTCAATTAGTAAACCCTCACAAAAAGGTGAACAAACCTAGATCATAAAATTTGCCATTTCATCAATGAGGATGTGGTTGTAGTCAATAAACAAGGCCATCATGAATCCATATCCTCCTAATATAACCTTGTATAATCATAATTTGAAATATTTATTCCATTTGTGACATAAATTATGGGTATTTCCAATGAATTTTCAACAACAAATATCTCGCACAATCAACATGCATTTAGTCTAGTCTAGATTTGCATATATATTTTTTCAATTTAATATTTTTATCTCATTTGAAAGTATTTAAATTGTGTCTTTAAAATTCAAGTGCCTATCTTCATTTAAATATAAATTAATTTTCAATAGTTTATTTGTTCTTACCACTCAATTTTTAAATAAAAATAACATTAAATGGTATTGTTATATTTTATATTTTTAGAAGTGTGAAATAATGGGAGATCAATTTATAGATGGTTTTTTTTTTGTTATGTGTGTATTTGTGTGTGTGTGTGTGTGTGTGTGTGTGTGTGTGTGTGTGTGTGTGTGTGTGTGTGTGTGTGTGTGTGTGTGTGTGTGTGTGTGTGTGTGTGTGTGTGTGTGTGTGTGTGTGTGTGTGTGTGTGTGTGTGTGTGTGTGTGTGTGTGTGTGTGTGTGTGTGTGTGTGTGTGTGTGTGTGTGTGTGTGTGTGTGTGTGTGTGTGTGTGTGTGTGTGTTGAAAGTTAAATTATAAATATGTGGGTTGATGTAATTTAAATAAATTTATCCTTTAACACTAAAAATAACATGAAAAACTATGTGCTTTTGTAATTTTTTCATGCAAAAAAAAATATAATAAAAAAAATCATTTATAACTAGAGTAGGTGAAAGAAATGATTTATTTTTTGTATTATTTTATGATATATAGCTAAATATAATTAAAATATCTAGTCTAATATATAAATAATGAATAAAATAATAATAATAATAATAATTTAAAAAAAAAAACTTGATGAAAACATAGGATATATTGCAAGAAGAGATTACTTTATTTGGAAGTATCTTGATCCTTAGGCTACTATATCCTTGGATTTTTAATCATTGAGAAACTAAATATTCTCAAATAATATGAATTTAAGAGGTGATGAAAATACAAGGACAAAGTGAAGAGAATAAAAAATTAGACTGTGGTTGAATCTAATAAAAAATAGAGTGATATGATACAAATTTGTGAGAATTCTCCTCTAATTTGCTTGGTGACCAAAAGGTTGTTGTAAGGTTTGGGTTGACTTCTCAAGAAAATTATATAAGGTAGAATATACCTCTCTTGAATCTATATAAATAATTATCTATGAATTTTTTTGATCTGAATTTCATAGTAACGATAGTTATTCTTAAGAAAAGAATGATTTATTGCATTTGGGAGTTAACAAGAGTTATTTGATATGTTATTAGAGTTGACTCAGAGTTAGCTAAAATTAGATTGAGAATGACCTTGAGTGAATTGAAATAATGGGTAACCAATTATATAAAAATAATAAGGAAAATTAATGGTTGAACATTTAAATTCATGAAATGTACATCCCTAGAATAAAATTAGAAGTTCATACAACATTGGAAAAACCACCATCTTATACAACTGATAGTTGTAAAATTACAATGGTTTTTATACCTTAAACTTGAAAAAACCCATATTTGAAAGGATTAAGCTTGATTTTTTAAATTTTGGCACTTGGGGGAGGCCTTAAAAGAGAAAAAATGGGGAAATTAGGATAAGATCAAGTCTGAACTTGTTACTATTTGTGGAGGTCCTTGCATCATCATCAAATATCATAAAAATGTTACACCATGAAAAAGATTAGGTGTGTATATTTCAATGCATCAGTAAATTTCCATGACACGAGTTGTAAATGGAATTTTTATTTATTATAGAAAAATGATGACTAGAGAAGTTGAAACACTTAATTGTGTAGTGTAGTGAAGCAAACCAAGATGCCATTGTGACTTGAAAGTAAAGAGAGAGTAAAATGAAATACTATGATTTTTTTTAAAATTTAATATTTAATAAAAATTTGGATGATTTACTTACCATTTTTTAGGGATGAAAACACTACTTTAATTTTTTTATTAGGGGACTGAGATTGGTGCTATGTGAACAGGTATCAACCTGCAAGAGATGAAAATAAGACTAAAAAGTTAAAGTAACATACTTGTAATGAAATTAAGAGAACTGAAACATGATATTTTTACTATCCAAGATGTTTCATATTAATTTAGGCCTAAATAATTCTTAAATTAATAAAATTACATGAAACATAATCATTCTAACAATGATTTTATGAAATAGGTGAATTTTTAATAAAACAATTAAAATATGACACTATAAATGATAAAACTTATCCAATTTTTAAATAATTTGTGTATTCTTAGCTTTCAATGTTTAGAAATCTTGACTAATAGTGAATGAATTGGGACAAATTATAGTTAAATCAATAATTATGATAAGAATATGGTAGGATTACTTGTTGCATAAAGTGGGGTGGAGGCATGGGTGAGTTTTCTCTTTTTTCATGAAATCCTAGGTATAAGATTTTTGTTTGAAAAATAGACAAGGATTATCCAAAATGGAAATTTTTAATGTCAAAATGTTTGTGCCAATATAATTCATATGAATGTGTAATTTAAAAAAATAGTTTTTACAATATTTTTAGGCTTTAAATATTTAGGGCCATGGTAGACAAAAACATTGGCACATGACAAACCATCAACCTTTACAAAATGACACTTATGTTTTTTCACTAGTGGTTTCAAAACCATTTAATATATTATGTGATAATCAATATAAAAATATTGGTGGTTTCATAAGTATCATGGTGATTGCATAATCATTGCAATGATTGCATAGCCATAGGTTTTAAAACTACCTACCACATATAACACAATTTTTTATATATTAGGGGCTAAGAAGAATTTGAGGATTTTTGTCTAATCTAAAATCCATTTTTCATGGTTTTTTGGAGAATACATTATTTGAAATAGGTATAGGGATCACAATTAGATGTTATGGGTTATTATATTACTTACTATTGAGTAGACCTTCTTCTTACATACAACATATAGTGATTTAAGTCGAGATATATTTCCTAGCCAATAAAAAGTTATGTGACATGTTTACATATTAGGATGTAGAATAAAATAAAATCATAGTTTCAATAAGTCAAAATATAGTGGACCATCACACTATTGGACATGCATAAGATGGATAGTGACACTAAGAGATTTGATGGATATATTAGATGCCCAAAAATGGGTTGTGTATTTTTGTGATGTGGACATACCTAACATGGGTTAAAATAAATGGGTAAGATTGATATAGGTGGAGATATCACATATCCCAACCATCTACAAGGTGATCATTAATATCTTAACCTTATGGTTAGTTAAGGAAAAGGGGATAAAGTGACTTCTCTATTGATTGGCTATGATCATTAGGAACATGAGTAAATAATTTTGTGGGCACATGATGTCATTTCATATATCTTAAAATATCCATACCATATCTATATACTAAGGTCCTTGTTTACTAGTCACCCAAACATGATCATATAGTAGGTTTAACATATGATCCCATACCATAGGGGAGTTTACATTGATAATGTGGGGATCATTATGGACATGAGGTGGATAAGATTGACACCATTTACATATATGCCTTGTATATTTGGTAACTTGATAGTAAGAGATATGTTCACCTAGATATACTTAGGAATAAGGGGTCAGTGAGGAGATGAGGTAAATATAACTATGTCTTGTGAGAGAGCCTACCATATGTGATATATATGGGGATAGTTTGAGTTACATCATAAGGATCATATACCATACTATTATTGGCTACATTATATAGATAACCTCTTATTTCCCCAAGTATTTTATAGGGGAGATAGAGAGGTATAAGTTATGAGGTTGGGTAGATTGGGATTGCATCTATTGACACCCATTACACATATAAATATATTGGTAGGTTCTAAAAGAGGTGGGTAAGGAAATAAGGCCCCCAAATTTAGAGGAGTAGTTTTATAATATCAAAAAGTGTCATGAGGAGGTGTAGGGTAAGCTCATGTGTCATAATGGCCACTAACTGGAGACTAGAATTAGCCATTGGCAATTTCTATGGGGGGAGGAGAGACTGTAGTGGTTGTTAGAAGAGGAGATTAGGATCTTAAATAGGATGAGTTAGATGATGATGGGAAGGAGGTGGTAGAGATTAACATTTATGATGATTCCAACTATGACTGACATGAGGACACCTAAGTAAGTTAAATTATGCCTTTTAGTTTCTATTGTACTTTAGATAGATAACTTAATTTATTTATTCAATACTATATTATGTGGTTTGATTCTAATATATATACATGTGTTTGTGTGTTGTGTATTTTGTGACAAATTTATGAATCATGATCTATGACACTATCCTATACCTCTTCCATGTATCCACTAAGTTAAGAAAAAAGGAGGTGTTAGTAGACCCTGTATTTCTTGGGATTGTTTTTCAATAGTTATATGTTTTTACCCTAGGTGACCATGCAACCCACGAGCTATTTAGATGAGGGAATCAAATTTCCACTTTGGAGACTTAGGTTAAAAATCTAAGTGATATCATTGTTATTAAATTCAAACATAATTATTTAATCCAAAAAGTATTAGGTGGAGAGACATATCAAGATGGGACTAGATACAAGAGGCACCAGAATAAGAGAAGGTGTCCTTATCACTCAATGTTTGGAGGATCCAAAAGGAGATAGAGTAGGATTCTTAATAAATATGCTTAATAAGATGGTTATAGGTAGGGATGATTAGATACCTAGGATTTATTATTATTATTAATATGTGTGTGTGTGTGTGCGCGCGCGCACGCGCGTGCGTGTGCACACGCGCACACGAAGATAATGTACATAAAAATCAATGTATCAAAAAAAATACAATATATATTTAACCCATTATTAGTTTTAAATATTTTTTAGCATTTTACTTAGATATTGTAATGTTTTCTTTCCAGTTGATCCACCATAAATGGATATGAACATATGGAATGTTATGGATAAATTATTGGTGATAAAATTATATGGATGTGATTATGTTTATTATTTTAAAAATAATCAATAAAATGTAACATGTGATGATTACAAAATATGGATGCGCTAATGGAAATTTTGTAGGTAATGATCTAACCAGTTGCTCCACATGATAAGTGATACTTATTTTGTAGCAGAGGTGATACTTAGCCCCATGTGAGTATAAAGATGCATGGAACCATCAAAATAGACTAATTTTATGTAATTAATGGAATATCCCCCCAATTATAACCACATGAAAATATTAATATGAGTGATCATCAATCAATATTCGTAAAGGGTGAGAGATTTGGAATACCTTGTTCATTATTTCTTGATTATCTAGGCATTATTTTGTGTTATGTCTCATTTTTTATATGGGAAGGCTCTTATTCCCATACCTTGGATGCATGAAACTAGTAATATTTAAGGGATCATCACCAAGGATAATAATAGGTGAATATGATTACCTAGTTAGATCATTCTAATGTTTTTCATAGAGGCAATTGAGAATGGATTTTACGATGGACAAGATTCTAGACTAGGTTGTAGCCTAGATATATAATATTTATAGAAATGTACCTCAGTATAGGGTCTATAGTTCTATAATAAATAGTATAAAACTCAAATTTAATGTTGATTTTGATATTATTTTTAAAATTTGGAGAAAGGATAATGGTAAAATATGAAATGGTGTGTTGCAATGAAGGTTTTGTCACATAAAATTATGGCTAGATAACTATCCTATAAAAATAAAAAAGATGTAAAAATAATAAAATTATGATGGGAAATTTATTGATAAAAAGAGGGAATGTGAAATGTGACATACATATGTAATTAATTTTGAGGTGAAAATAATTCATAGATTCATTAAACTCATTAACCTATAGGGTACATAAATAAAATATATATGTTTTGAAAATATTCTATGACCAAAAATGGGCCTAAGTAGTTAGGTCTAAACTTGTGACATTTTCCCTTATTTTTTTCAATCCTAATTTAAATTCTTAGGACAAGGTTTCCAAATTATATAAGGAACTAATGAATATTATTATTATATTTATGGCACATACAATCCACATAGACCACATGATTTTGATAGGCCATGAGTCAATGTTCATATAAACTTTATAATTCATTGAAGCATTAACTTATATGTTCCTCTTAATCTAGGAGAACCTAAAGAGAAACACAAAATCTTGATATCTCTACCTCTAAGTTTAGAATTGATTCCATGCCTAAATTGTGAGAATATTTTTTCCCTATGGGCGTATGAATACTCTTCCTACATTCAAATAATGAAGGATAAATCTAAATATTCAAGACAATTTTGTTATCATTTATGATTGTTACTAGTATTAATTTCAATGTTTTGTTCAAGGACTAAAATTGATTGTTAGCTTAAGTGTAATACAAGGGGGCCATGTGGTGAGTTATAAATAGAATATTATATAGTTCACTTACCTTAAGCTTATAAAATTAGGATGCATTATCCATGATTATGACTTGTGGGACTCAATCCTATAAATGATTTAGTTTAATATGTACGTTTTAATTGATGACCTAGTGATAGTGGTTAATGGCATTGCTTACACCCATTTAGTGAAATACTCAACATTCATAATAAATAAATGGTGCCCATTAAAATAATCAAGGTAAAAATTATGAACTAAGTCTAGCCCCCAAGTAAATAAGGGCCATGGTGTTACAATAGGTTGAAGTGTTCAAATGGGGACATGATTTTTTTTGATTTTTTTTTAATATTTTGAGATTTTTATTACATACCTTATAATGTCATGCTCATGTGTGGGCCATAAATAACCCATTTTATGAATATTTTTGATAGTTTCATGTGCACCAATGTGTTCTCCATAAACACAACTATGAAATTGGAATAATGTTTTCTCATAATATTCTTAATCTACACATATAAGGAGCATGCCATCAAAATATTTAAGGTATATGACTTAGTCATGGATTATATACTTGAATGTGATGATTTGAAGGTACCACATTTGTTATGAATTGGCACCTTTGTAATAGTTTTTATCAATAAATTAGTTTATTATATCATTATATAATGGGGAATAAACAAATATGATTTTTTATAAATAACATATAATTTCATCTTAGAAGTCAGTGTCGATAAGATTACCAACCTCCAATATGGAGCTCACCAATCAGTCAGTTATGATTTTTTATTAATGGACTTGTGGTTTATGTATATTGATTATAATTTTATCAATAACATGATGAAATAAATATACATTCTTGACAATGTTATTTATCTCTAGAGTGTACAAAGGGATTAATATCTCAAAATAACCCTTTTTTCTTAATTGCACATATAATTATTCAATTTATTCATTGTACAAAATATGGCTAGCATTTTTTTTCCTAGGTATATCTTATCTCATTATTGATAAGGGTATGGATAATGAAGTATATTTCTCTCTTTTCCATCATTATCCTCTGTATGATAAAATGCAAGTGAAAGACACCTTGGTTACCTTGAAATAAATAATGAGATACTGATAGGACTTCGATTTCATGAGATTCAATGGAGCCATAATAAATCAATTTATCTATTTGAATGCGTATTGGAAGTATTAATTCTAGGTTAAATATATATCCTTCTTTAATATATTATTAATGGGATGGAAAGGATATGTAAAATAAAGGATAAACTTTTGAATTTATCCTAGCTTCCATAAGAATGACATTATTCATGGTTTATCAATAAGGATTAATTTATAAAAGTGCACTTATATTTTTAGGTTAAATTTGAATCCCACACATTATAAAAACTAAGAGCTTACCACTAGTAATTCTAAACACACACTTCTCTAGCTCATGTGAGACACATATTTGATTAATCAATTGATGATAATATACAAAACCTTAAGATGATTAAATACCAAACTATCATGTCACCTTCTCATACTCAAACCTCTCAAATACATTGACCTAATGGTCATGTACTTGGAAGCTCACTTGAACCCATCTCAATTATGCATCATTCTCAAGCCATCTCTCATAACCCTCATAAGGCCTCTAGATAATTTTACAGTCATCAACCTATGTAAAACTTGTTGAGACTACATCATGCTCCTCCTAAGCATGTGGGTCATCCTAGTCCACCTTTTTTTAAATGACTATAGGTGGGTCCAATCACCTCATTGAGGCAATAGTAGTATACTAACTATTATATACTCATATGATCAAAAATATAATAGTGTGGTAGATATAATACCTCCTACACACATATCCTATATAAAAAGGTATAAATATCGATATAAGTGGGCTAGCATAGTGCAACCCCATGAGTATATGATATTGTGTTCTTCTATGTGTTATAATATCTCATGCATCCTTTATGAGATTTATATATCACTCCCAGCTACCACTATATATTTATCTAAAAAAATAACTAAGAACTTACACAACCATAAATCATTCACTATGATAATTAGTGACAATAATATATCACTATGGATCCATATGTAATAAGTCCATACAAACATTGTATAAAAATACCTAATGGCCTATTATATAGATTGATAACTAGTATCCTCTTGTAATAATCCTCTCTGACAAATGATAAGTAATTATAGGATCCTATACACATCCTGTATATTAATAGTCATCTACCTAATAGGTAACTAGAATGTGTAAGTATCAGCATCCAACCTATCACACAAGGCAGTCATCATGTGTTTATCATAAGGCATCAGATCTAAGGAATCCATGTAACTTAGACTATCTCTCTCTACCAAGGCCATCTTAGAATCTATCAAGGGTAGGCACCATAGGGTCTCCATCATCTAACCACTATATAACTCTCTCACATGGACATAAACCTAAAAAAATACAACCAACTCTGGCATTAACATCACACAATCTTCAAATAAATAAAAAATAGCATTCATCAAACACTAGTTAGCAATAAAAAGCATTACGAACTAGTCCTAATGGACACTAGATCTATATATAGTATAATTTCACTAGATATTAGTGTCATATATAGGACATTAGCACCATGTCCTAGACACTAATACCAATATGAAGATAGAAGTGCCACATTTCCAAAATTAGCACTAAACTATCAAATTTAAAATAAAAAATGTACTACAAATGACATAAAAGGAAAAATTAGAGGATCATTACCAAGCTAACCTCTTCCTTGGCCTATATAAGCACCTCTACCTCCTTGTATTGATTCATAGGTCCTCTTAGTATCCTCAACATACTCTGTAGATTATTAAAAACAATAACTACCAATCTAGATGATTCAAATGAATTATCAAACTAATAAACTAACCTATTTAAGTCACAATTATAAAATTCCACCTTACTAAAGTTGACCTTGAATTCCAATTTCACCAGTTAATAATAAATTATTTCAATCATGATATCTAGAGAACAATAACTCTGATTTATGATCCATTTATTACATGTGGGACTTAAACTGAATGCACCTTTCCATATATTGGTTAAACCAATATAATGACCACATTTAAATCTTCAAAATGGAAAAATTGATATTACTATAATTAAATCAATATAGACCAAATGCCTATCCCATTACTAATTTCAAAAATCAACTACATCGCAATAGACAAAATATTCAAACTTATAACAACAATACCCCCTCTAATTATAATTATATAGTCACTTGAAGGGTCAAAGGGATGATTTCACTTCATGTAATCATACTAGGATCCATCTTATACCAAGGATAGGAATGCTTAGCATAGATTCTATACTTAGACTCTATGAAAATTATAGATGACATCATTAGAATCTGAGAGTTCTTCGTTAATGATGTGAATTAGAAGCATGCATAAACTTGACTTAGAATAATTGGATCTAAAAAACAACATTACATCCATTATACATCCCATTAGTAATAATAAAAGGTTTATAAAATAGACACAATGTTTTAAGGTAACCATCTCCATCATTAATCAAATCTTTAAACAATATAGAGCATAGAGTTCATGGTATAACATATGTTTAATTCATATTAAATGACCTAAAGGATCACAAGTGAGCTTAGGCATATAAAAATAGATCCTTCATGGAATAAACACTAGGCCTAAGTCTAATGGCTATCAGGTGCATGCATACAAAGCAACTTTATTTCTATATATCTTCACTATAATTGTTTGTCTCCCCTATCTCATCTAGTTTGAGATCATTAAATAAATCATAAGAGCATCTCTGTCAGGGGGTAACATGCACACTGAGTGATGAGATAGAGCTTTGGTGATCATTCCCACTAGATCCATGACTTTTTGATGTTCAATATATAGTTACCATGTATAATCAATCATGAAAGATTCCCTAAAGATCTAAGAACTAGTTAACTGATTATCAACTAGTGCAAGGTAAACATTGGAACCTTTGTTTGGTGCCAAAAATATAAAATGCCAATCATTATGAAATTTTTTCCCTTCATACTAATGTGGATTTCATGCTAGAATAAATCCTATACTTAATGAAATAAGGGACCCAACATTACCCCATACAAATTTTTTTGTCCATGCTTGGAATAGGTTATCAAGGTCTTGGTGGTAAAAAACTCAATTGTACTTTTGTTAAGCTTGATGTTGAAGTCTTCAAATAATTTAATAGTGATCTTTATTTATTTAGTAGTGCTATCTATTTTTGTATATGTAGAAATAAGTAGAATCAGATCAATCTTCTCCAACTCCTTCTAGAAGGCCTCTACAATTGCCTTTGCCTTTTCCACACTATAATATAAGATTGTTCCTTACTCATAAACCTTAGTCTATAGAGCAGAAAAGAGTTCTTATAATTTCTAATATTGATCCTTAATATGATTGATGAGTGCATTAACACTCCCTATGATCTACATCCACTCTAATCTTCTCACTAATTATATTTATGCCATCGACTTCTCCTTCCCCTCTTTCACCTACTTTAAGTGTACGTCTATAACTAAGGCTTGGATTGAGAAGCTTAAGAAGATGGAATATGCTACATATATGATTTTTTATAGTTTAGTAAATAGGTCTTCTACCTCTTTGTGTTTACTAGTTAGATGCTTCTTGAGCATAATATAGGGATATTCTTCTTCTTTTTCTTCTTACATCAGCTCAGGTTTTAACCTTAGGAGCATCTGCTCTACTATCACATAGATTTTGTCAACCTCTGGGAGGTTCAAAGTATCAATGCCAACTAGAAGGGATGGTTTGGACATCTCTATGTAATCAAAAAAATATTACATCTTAAATTTGGTGGCCTGTTCTTCATCTTCAACTTCTTTATGGAGCTTTTTCCATTTTCTCACCTTGCCATTATTGATGATATTCTATGTATAACTTTAATGGCCATTATGATTAGTTCATTCCATAATTAGATTAGGTTTATGACATAAGGGTTTATAAGGAGGTATTTTTTCCCTCATCAAGCTCTTCCAATCTTGAAATATAATTTCTAAGCACCTCAAAGTGAGACTCATCCATATAGTGATTGATCACAAATGAGAGTTGTTTATGCATCCTGGTTATGGCAGATTTGGGAGGCATAGTGTCATATAAATAAATATATTCATACACCCATCCCTTCTACACCTTCTCCCTTATTCTCATCTCCTTGTCATAATTCTCGATGAGGGTCATATTTATTTATTCTTCCTCCTCTTCACTAGTGCTAGTGCTCTCTTTGATGCTTTCCTTAGAGGATTCACTTGTTTGATCCTTAGGGGTTTATTCCTTAGAATTGTCCCTTTCATATAATTTTTCATCCTATGTTTTATAAATACTCACCTCTAGGGAAATTCCTTTGGTTCCAACATTACCTTATTGTTATTGGGGTTCCTCTACTATCTCCATTGGTTTTTTTAAGGCACTAGTATTACCTTCTATTTCTTTAGGCACCCCTTCAGTACTTGGGAATGAATCTTGTGTAGTTTCTTCTAACTTATTTTTGGGGTTTTTTGGTGATTTCTTGACCACTTAAAATATGGGTCCATACTTATGGGAACCTTCATGTCCTTTTTCTCTAATTTGGCCAATTCTTATTCCTTAGAAAGTCTCCACTTCTACTAAAGAACTAATGCCTTATGAATGTCCTCTTTGGCCCATTTTCTTCCAAACCCTTCTCTTTTTCTCTTCCATTTTTGAAGGTAGTTTGGAGGGTTATTCATTGGATGAGGGGGTTACCCATTCCTTTAATTCTTCAAATTCAACAATTGTACCACTTTAAAGGTATTCTTATACATCCCTAGTTCTTGGATCCTCTTCCTCTTCTTCTACCTCAAGATATATGTCCCTTATCTTTCTTCTTCATTCTCCTCTAATTTGGGTGTGAGGGTTTTATATTTCTCCATCTTTTTCAAAGTTATAGTAGGAAATGGAATTAGTCCCTTAGTATTTTTATTATGATTTTTATTGAAGGAAACACTCTTTGGCACAAAGGTCATGTGCTTCTTAGGAGATGGGGGTGTAAGTTATTCTCTTAAGGCAATATTCAACTTAATGCACTCATTGATCTCTTCAATTTTATGAGGGGGTGATCATCATCTTTTATCAGATCACCACCCTTATTATGAGCCTTAATTCCATAGTAGCAGTTGAATATGTGCCCCTTTATTATCTCTCTCTGGAGGGGATGAAATTTCATCTTGTCAGAGTCATACTCTTCATCCTTGGTAGCCTTGGCTTCTAGGTTTACAAACTTGCACCTCAACTTGCTCCTATCTTGATCCATGGTCTTGACTGGGATCTCCAAGTATTGTGTATTATGAATCCTCCTTAGAATTACCATGAAATATTTGGAAAAAAATGCAAAAGGTAACTCGATCCATCTAAATAAGTTTCCATCTATGAGTGCTAGGTGCAGTAAACAAAAATGTTACATTATGAGAAAGGCCATTATTTTCACCAAATGTTGAGGAAGCTCCTAAGGGATGTGCCATTCAATCCAAAAGGCTTTAATGTACTTGTTGTACCATCCTTTTATTCTTGTCTTATACTTTTGTAAGAAACTAGGTGGGTAAATGAAGTATTAATAATTTATTACAAGGGACTCATGGTTGGGTGGGAACACCCATAGGTTGTCATCATCACTGTACGACACACCTATCTCCTCCATTACTATCAATATCAACATATACCCCCACCTAAAGGTTTTAAATCACTCGATGGCACTCTTGTGCATTCTTAATAATCTCCTTAGTAATTAATTTTGAGATGTTGAACTTCACCCCTTACACTATGTGATGGGAAATGCATAAGAATTTTTACTAATGTTGGATCACCATCTACTAGGGCATATTTTGTAGCTAAGGGGTCTTAAATGTCCTTTATAGGGAATAAAAATCCTAACTTGTAATAGCCTAGGAGCTTTGCAACCCTCTCAACCTCCATTTCATCCTCCATCATTTGACAAATGTCTACCCCTATACTTGAAAACCCCATGATCCTAATCATGAGGCATGCCAACATCCTCATGCACCATATTATGAAGAAAAAATGGTCACCATAAACTCATGAGAAGAGGAACTACACTAATTATTCTCACTTTTTAAAGCTTGATAGATCTAATAGCTGAGTTGCACCAATGGTCAGCAATTTTTATCAGATGGAGAGGTCAAGAGTATAGCACCTACATTTATATTCTTTATAGTGTTGACCATCTAGTCCTATTTTAGTTATTGCACATTTATCCACATATAGTGGTTATAATCTTTGATCTTGAACATGTGCACAAATGACACCCATTTCTCCCCCATCATTACCTCTAGGGAGAACTACATCTATCTATAAGAAATATTTGCACTTACTTCTAGTTATATTACCATGATGCTTAAACCTTCTACCAGCTACACCTCCCATTTTGAAATGGTTTATTATTTCACCATCTATGCTTTATTTGAATCCTTTTGCACTTGTGATAGACCTATACTTAGTATTTCTTTACCCATTATAAACTAGCTATTATTAAAGTGTTGTTAGTTGATATTTTCAATGCCCTTAATTGTGTTTAGCACTTCATTAGAGTTTTTGGAACTATGACTATGTCTTTAGATCTTGAGCTTCCTATATCATTAATAGTGACCTCATCATTATACATAACTTTTACTCCCTATTTCTCTTTCAATCCCTCTCCAATCACCTCCTTTTCAATTCAAAATGGAATGCAATCTTATTGTGGTTCAACCATTCTCAATTAAGGGGTTGTGGATGCTTTGGCTCTTTATGGTAGCATTTTATACTTTTTAATGGCTTTGGCTCTATGTTATAGTTTAGATTCTCACAAGGTTTGAAACCTATTAGCATTTATCATTCACCCTTTTATACTTTTTTTTAGCTTCCTTATTAATGGCTTGGTAGGATGTAGATATCTTAAAATCTACTAAACTTATGAAATCCCCTAAATTATACCACCAAATTCTCATTTATTGTAGATATTTATGCTTCCATCATCATTGCATTAAATTTTATAATGGTTTATTTGGTAATGTGATAGGTGATTCAAATGATCACTTCCTACTAACCATTAGGTGGGTTCCATCTATCTCAATGGTATTTCTATTATGCTTTGTTCACCTTAGCATGACCTTCACCCTTGTTATGGAAACTTGGGCATAGTAATTTATATGAATGCAATCCAATCTCCTCAGTTCCATCTCTTCTTAATGTTTCAATTCCTTACAAGTACACTTCTCTTTCTTGGTTGATTTTTCTGCACTTCCATGTCTCTTGCTTTAGCTTTCCCTACCCCATATAAATCCTTGCATTGGTCTTTCAACACTTCATTATCTCTTCTCAATTTCTTGTGCACAAGAATTTTGTGTACCTTCATTTATCAAATTGTACTCATAGCTTTTTAAACCTAGCAAACTTCATGTGCCTAAAAACTTAGGTATCTATTCTCAATCACTTAGAAAGTAATCGGGATTAACTCATTCGAATAGATTTATGTATGTAAATGATAGAAGAGTTCTCATGAAATATTTAAAGTACTATTCTTATTCACTAAATGCAAATTAAACAATATAAGGAAAGATTTAGATTGTACCAATTTTATTATGGTCAAAATAAGGTAACTAAATTATGACCATGAATCCAGTATTTGATACCACAAGTGCCATCCTATTGATTATATAGATTTAATATATTTACATTTAAATGCATAGGGAGCATTTCACCCATAAATGTGTGAAACTTTCATGTGATAATTTCCAATATACTATGGATGACATAAGGTCCAATACACCTAATCTAAAATTTGCCTAGGTGTTTGAGATACTGAGAGTCATATAGCAAGACCAATGCGCCTCTGGTAAAAACCTTATGCTTGATGTGTTTATCATGACATAGCATTTGGTACACCTTTTCTATATGTTGGCTCCATATTTCTTGGTTGCATGTCTCATCCAAGTGCTTCATGTCTTCCAAGTGTGTGGTCAAGGACTCTTGGTCATCTAATTGACTAATACATGTGATGTGCAATGAGGGCACTATAGATTCCATAGGATAAATGGCCTCTACACCAAACATTAATTAAAATGGTGTAGCCTTTTTAGGTGCTTATACATAATGCCATAGGCCCATAATACTATTGACACATGATCATCCCAATAATTTTTACCAACATCAAATATCTTTGTGAGGCATGATACTAATATCTTATTAAATGCCTCAGTGGTGATATTTTTTTGGGAATGTATGGTGTCATTTTATGGTGCACCACCATATATTCAATCAGTAAGATTTGAATTGTCTCATTAATGTCTACACCATGGTTTCTAGTCAAGCTAAGCAGGAATCCATAGTAATAGATGATATTCTCCTAGATGAATATTGTTATGGTGGTGGTTTTAAAATCTTTAATCAATGTTACTTCAACCCACTTGGTGAAGTAATCTATCGTGAGTAAAATTTATTATGCACCTATGAATATTTTAGTAGGATTACTAGGCCCAACAAAGTCAATGACCCATTTTTCAAATGGTGCTTAGGCAAGGATGGGGATGTGATCCATCTCATCTTAGTGGTTTGGCTTTCTTGTGTGATGGAAGATGTTGCATCCTCTGGTGCTATCATTTACATCTTGTAATAGAGTTGTCCACCAAAAAATTGATTGTAATACCTTGTGCACCATAGTAACTCTAGCATAATGGCCTCTAGAAATCTCCTCATGTTCCTCTTGAAAGATTGAGTTCTATTCATGATTTAGGACACATCGGTGTATGACTTCATCATGGATCAATATATATAGTTCCCCACTAATGAGTTGAAATGGGGTGATGTGACCCATGAGATGCTTCTTCTCCTTACTAATCATGGTTTAGGGTGCAAATTTGGAGGTCATAAATGTACTAATCTCTACTAAGACTTTAAGGACACACTGTACTTTATAAAGTTATGTGTTAGGAATATCATCTTCAATAGGTGATACCACATTACCAAAGTTGATGTGGGATAGATGGTCTAGTCTTGAGTTATAATTTTTAGTTTTTACTATAATAGAGAACTGGAACTCTTGAAATAAAATAATCCATCAATAAATGTGTTTATGTAGAATGAGGTTGTTCACCATATACTTAAGGGCCTCATTATTAATGAAAAAGATTAATGGGGTGAACAATAAGTATTTTCTAAACTTTTTTAGGTTATAGACCATTGAAAACATCTCATGCTTAGTTTTAGTGTAGATCTACTCTACCTTGGTTAGTTTTTTGCTTTTAAAAGAAATGGGATGATCTATGTTTCCTTCACCTCGTTGTACCAGAATGAAACCAATAATAATACCAGATGCATCGACATGGATATGGAATGGATTTGTTTAATAAAGAAATTATAATATTGGTGTGCTTATTAATTTGAGCTTTAGGGTTTCAAATACATCTTCCTTTGATGTGCCCCAATAAAATGGGCCATCCTTTTTTAAGAGCTCTTCTAGTAGTATTGAAATCTTGGCATAGTTTATTATGAACTTCCTATAGTACTTGAAATGTCCAAGAAAGGTGAGAACATATTTATTCATTTATGGGGTCTAGTGTTTTAGGATGATTTCAATCTTTGTTAGATCAATGACCAGACCATCTTTGTAGTTGATGTTCTTAAGTAAAGTTCTAAATAGAGTTTTAAAAACACACTTTTACCATAGATATTTAACTAACATAAGGTGTAAGTTTTCATAATGATATTTAACTAACCCATACATAGTCTAGTCATCTAAGTATACTTGGTATAACTTGTGAATGAAGTATTTGAAAGTAGTGATGACCACTTGATAGAATACAAATGGTGCATTGTTTAATCCAAATAGCATCATGGTTTATGTGAAAAAACCCCATTATATTTGAAAAGTGGTTTTGGGCCTGCCCTCATCCTCAATATAGACTTGATGGTATCCTAAGAACCCATCAGTAAAGGTGTATATCTTACAACCTATGATGCCATCAAAGACTTCATCAATGAATCTAGTTGGAAAGGGGTCAGTTATGCAATCAACATTCAACAATATATAGTAAACACAAATTTGGATGTACCCATCATTCTTGATGTTTATGACTATGGGGTTAATCCATTCATATTATTAGATAGGGTAGATGATGCCTATGGATATCATACCCTCAATCTTTGTTTTGACCTTGGTTAATCTTATAAGTTCACTTTTTAATGGGTATTATACCATCAACTAGTTTGATAATAATATTCTCGAGGGATGGGTGTGTGCCTCTCATAACTCTATATTTCTAAGGGAATAAGTATTGAAACTCCTTCAAGAGATCAACAATATGTGACAACTCTATGTCAGTCCAATAGGTACCCAAAATGACAATATTTGGTTCCCCTTATGAACTGATATTTACCTTTAAAATTTTTAATGGCACATGGTAGGGTTCATTCTTCTCTTGGTGTGAATATTTGACTTATCATCTAACCTCTGTTGTTTATATTCAATTATGGGTAGGGTCTTATTTTTTAGGGGTGTTATCCTTAACTTGCACACTAAATTTCATTTTCCTATCAAATTCTTCTAGTTGCATGCCTTTAATGTTTCATCTTGTTCATCACTAGAGTCACTATTAAGAGTTTTATCTTTGAATAAGGTTAGAAGTGCTAACCCCTTTCACTAAACATGTATTTTAGGTTCTCCTCTAATATTATAGTGTCCTCAAATATTGATCTTTGAACTACCTATAATGGCTTAATCAATTCAAGGTTTTGTGAAGAAAAGGAGGTGTGAGCAAAACACTCTTTAGGTGCATCTCTTTGATAATGTACCATGTTTGTGCCCATGTTTTCAAGGTCATATAGAAGCTGTGTACCCATATGTTCCTTGGGATATTTTCTCCATAGATAGTCCATGTTTCTTTGTAAAAATGCACATGTGCTATAGGGTTAGAATCAATAGAGTACATTGAGATGTTCAATTCCTCATTACTCTTTTCAAATATAGTGAAAATGGATGCCTTCACATGACACCAAGTTGTCAAGCTAGGATTTTACACTACCCACTAATGAGTGGTAGTATTTTTCAATGTATACACTAGTACGCCCATTCTATCTACCTATTTTGGGATGCATGATTCAAGGTATTAGATATAATATTCCACTAGATTACTCCCCTCATATATTAGGAGTGATATAAATTTTCCCTTACTAAGGTGAAGCACTCTCCTTCTTTTCTTATTGGCACATGGGACCCACTTTTTAAATTCATGATCAATCTAAACCTGACCTATCTTTACTAGTTTTGGTGCCTTCACATGTACCAAGTATAACCTTTGACTAGTGGTATTATATACTTCCTCAACCTATAAATCATAAGAAATATCAGTACTTTTTAAGGCTAATTATCCATCTTCTCAAGATAGTACTCCTTGATCATTTAGGTCTAGAGTCTCAAAGCCTTGCATCATGATGTTATATATGTGTTTGATCTCATCTTTGATGTCCATGATTTTGACATAGGTGGGTCCTTGGTCATTTGAGAGGGATATAACTACCTTCTATTTTCCATTTTTAAATTTCATGTAACACCTTTTGAATTTCATATTTAAATTATTTTCATAACACCATGGCCTTCCTAAAAGTACCAAGTAGTTATCCTATTCTACTAAATCACTTCAAAATTAGCATGGAATTTAAAACCCATGATATCTACAACTGCACCCTTTAGAATTTTGATAGGTTGTGCCCAAGTCTTATTGGCCATAAAGAGTACATGAGGGGAAGGACCCAAGGATACCCTCCCCATTTTCTCTTAGGTAGTCTTGGTTAAGATGTTAACCTCAGCACCTGTGTCTATAAGGACTTCAAATACAAACCATCCATCAATAATGGCATTCACTAGGAGTTATTGGTCATACTCCACATTTTGTGTATGTCAAAATTCTCACACCTTCTACATGCATGACATAACGACCACAACTTTATTTTGACCCACCTACTCTAAGAGTAAGTTATTCAATAGGGGTAGTATTCTTTCTATTTTAAAAAGGTACAAGATCACAATTAATTATCATATCTTAACTTCCTAGCTATCCTACTTATTTTGAGAGGTAGTATCCTATAGTTTTAGGTATGGTGATAATTGTATTTCCCCTTGTAGGTTTTTTATTACACTCATGGACTACTGTAATACATATTTATAGCACACTAGGTTTGGGTAAGGTACAACCTTTGGTTTAGGCCACATTATGTGCTTAGTGTGAACCTTATCCCCATATTCTAAGCATAACTTAGGTATTGGCACAATTAATGATTGAGTGGTGAATCAACTAAGAGTAGTTTCTTACATCTTGATTATCTCTTTATGGGTTGGTTATACCTTTGATGTCCATTTTTCAATTTGCATCTTATACCTAATCATTAATATACCCTTGTCTATGCCAAGCCTACCTTAGGTCAATTTTGTTTACAAGTCAGGGCTTTATTTGACCTTATGGGACCCTTGGAAAGAACCTCACATGGGATGTGTAGGGAAGTCACACTAATAATTCTCTATCAATCCAAACTTATAGCATGAACATGGTGGGAACCTTTCACCATGGCATCCTCCACCTCACCCTTTAGTACCTTGTTGCATCCCAAAGCCTATATTCTATTGAAAGTAGCCTTCATTTCCTTAGTTAGCCTTCCCTTTGATTGATGTGGTGGCCTACCATGCACATCTCTCCATATTATCATGTATTTTTTCAATCACCTAGCAATCAATAGTAGTATGAGTATAGGCATCACACAACCATTATAATAAAGGGTAGTTATGGACTCATGCACCTCTTGATATAGATTATAGATTAAAAGTAAATTTAAAACATTCCTCTATGTGTATTTATTCCTATTATAGACTTTTCATGTTGGAAAGGGTGAATATCATAAGGGAGATTCAATAAGAGGGTTTTGAATCTTGCATCATACAAGCACACACTCTATAAGAGTCCTTGGGTAATCTCTTTTAGTACACTGATGCTCTATTGTTCAAACTCTAAAATGTTGAATTACTTCAAGAATATACCCTTTAGGGTATCATAATCAACCATGGCCTAGTTAGGGTCAACTTTACTATACCAAGTGTGGGTGAGATAAAGTAAAGTGGTCATAAATTGGGTCACCTTATGCTCTGATTAGGTTATGCCCCATACCTGTCACTATAGTTCACACTTTAGCACATTCTTTATGACATTATACATGCCATGATACTATATTAAGTGCATATAAATATCATATTAGATTTTATATAAGGGGAAAATGGTATTTAAGGTACTTGTCCCCTAGCAT
Organism: Torreya grandis; assembly: GCA_037957365.1. Taxonomy (NCBI): domain Eukaryota; kingdom Viridiplantae; phylum Streptophyta; class Pinopsida; order Cupressales; family Taxaceae; genus Torreya; species Torreya grandis. The sequence continues at coordinate 506,955 of JARHVA010000920.1, forward strand.
CTATCTTGGTAGCGATCCTCCAATGCCTCCATCCACTGGGTTATGCACTAGTCCTATCATTACTATTGACATAGTTTGTGTCAATGTAACTATGGTACCTATTTGTGGTGTTGGACCACTTCCTATGGGTTATTTCCCACTTTGTGTTGCTGACATCGACTAAGCTGGTATGCTTGCACTTAAATTTTATTATGGTGAGCTAGCACCCAATGGTCTAGAGTTTGTTATGCTCACATCCTTGTATGGATTAATCTATTCAATCATAAATTTTCACTATAATTATAAAAAATGTCTTAGATATAAGTCATCAACAAATTCAATTATTAATTTTTTACTCTCTTCAACTGAGGGATCCATCACATGAGCATGTGTTGTACATTTAAAGGGGGTAGGCACATTAATCATAACTTTGATCACAACATCCTATAGGAACCCAATGAATTATACACCTATCAATTATTGAGCTTGATCTATTGCTTCATTATATCTCTAATCTTTATGCTACTACATTTCAAGAGATCCTTCCCCATACCCTTAATGATCACTATGGGTTCTCTTAGTACTTTTAGGTTCTAGATATTCCATTAGTCTATGTTGTATCTTATTATAGGTCTATCTTCTAAGCTCTTGGATGTTAATATTCTCATCCCCTTCTATTACACTTTACCTACACATCCACTTGCCCCCTTTGTAGTACCCATATGTGAAAGGACTTTAGCCTTCCATCCCTAAAGTTTCAAAACCATAATCCACCATTATATTTTTGAGATCTATGCCAAATTACTTAATAAACATGCCTCTAAGGCCATATAGAAACTAGTAATATACTTCCTCAGGTCATGAGTATGTAGATATTCAATGCTCCTTACCACCATTTATCCACTTCTCTAGTCCAAGTGGCATCTAGGGTCTCAAGACTCTCTAGGCACTTCATCCACTCATGATGTTGTTCATAGATTATTTTGTGGATTTAATATGTATCCAACCACTGATACACATGCTTAGGTATATCATATAAAAATACTTCATACAAAACATAATATAGGTTATTCTAAACCCATCTTCTTGGATTTTATCCTTGGTAGGTTGGATGCTTCAATGCAAAGCTATCTTCCACCTATTACAGCTAGCACTTGATGTTTTTGATGGAGAGTCAGTACATCATTCTATTACAAAATTCAACATAGGTCCTAACAATAAAACTAAAAATGTTGATGAAAAGGGAGTTATAAGTATCTTAGTCATTTCTTGGCTTATTAAAACTAGGTGAAAATATGTCATATTCCCTTTGCACTCAAATTTTAACACTCAACTATGCCAACATAAATTTACATAAATCTCAATCCTTATACACTCACATTAAACATAGTTGAGAAGGAACTAGGGCCCACATTAGGTTAGCTATGCCATGGTATAAGATATAAATTAAGGCACATGATCAATTCAAAGAAGGATTTAATTAGATTCATAGGCTCAAGCCTTTCATGTACTCTGCTTAGTGGCCTATAGTCACAAGCCTTTTGGTGGACTAATTCTAGATTCATATGGTCATAAGCTTTTGTTAAACTAATCCTAGAATTATATAGGAATTTGAAGGGTCAAAGGGATACTTTCATTTAAAGTACTCATATTAGGCTTGCACTTCTAGAAAGGATAGGAATGTTTGGCAAAGAATTTATACTTAGTCTTTATGCAAGTTACAGATGATGTCATTAACATTTTTAGGGACTCCATTAATGATGTGAACCAAAATCATGCATGAACTTAACTTATCATTATTGGATTTTAAAAAAAATGTTATATCCCTTATACATCCCATTAACAATATTAAAATGGTATATACAATTGACACATAAAGTTTTAAGGTAACCATATTCATCATTAATCAGAGCTTTGAATAATACAAAGTATAGAATTCATGGTAGAACATATGTATAATCTATACTAAATGACCTATCAGCTCACATGCAAGCTTGGGCATATACAAATGGATCCTTCATGGTGTCCATACTAAGCCTAAATGTAATGGTTTTTGGATACATGCATATAAAGAAACTCCATTTCACTATAATTTATTATGATTGTCTATCTCCCATGTCTCATCTAGTTTGAACTCCTTAAAAATCTCATAGGAACATCCCCATCATGGTGAAACATGCACAATAAGTGTTTAGATGGAGATTCAATGATCATTCCCAATGGCTCCATGACTTTGCAAAGTTCAAGCTACGTCTACCATGTATCATCAATCTTATAAGATGTCCTGAAGATTTGGGAACTAGTTAACTACCTACCAGCTAGTGCAAGGTAAGCACTAGAACCTCTAACTAGTGCCAAAATTCTAAAATGCCAATAATAATGCAAAATTATCCCTTCATGTTGATGTGGATGTCATTTTGGCATGAATCCTATACTTAAAAAAATAAGGGGTCCAACACGTACTCAAATTTAGTCTAGATTTTAGGGTGGGGGAAAATAGGGTTTTTTCCTCATGATTCAATTCACTATTCAAATTTAGTACAAAGGACACCCATGTTATGGATTTCCTCTTCACATACTTCATTCCAACTCCTATCCACTTCTTTGGCCAAAAATTGAGCCATTTTACTCAAACAACCACATGTATTGTCTTTTGTTTCTATTTTTCATGAAGGTTTTATTGATGAATATAATATTTGTTCACATGGTCATTTTTTGCCTTTTGGTATTTATTATGCCTTATTTTTTTCAACCCTAGTGGTCTTGAGTCACCTTCTCCCAGTCATAATAGCCCCTAGTTTGTCCTTTCTAGTCTTAACTCTATTTTTAGGGCTCAAGACACTAATGCCATTATCAAGATAGTATCACAATATGGGGATAGTGTCTAATTATGGATATATTATCTAATGGTCATTTTATCTTATTTTTTTGGGTCTTGACCCTACTTTAATACTTTTCTTATGTTTTTATCCCTCTTTTATGACTTGTCAACCAATGAACAAGGTCTTACATTCAAATCAAATTTAATTATACATAAATAGCCTCAAAAGGAATTTTACACCTAACACTTACTATTTTGGCACATAATTACATAAAATATCTTAATATTATAATGCATCCACAAAGGTAAGAATAAATATATGTTACTCTTTTAATTTTACTCTAGTATTTTCTTTTCATTGTATTACTAGAATAAAATTGGGGAAAATGTATACACCCTAATTTACTCAAACAACCACATGTATTGTCTTTTGTTTCTATTTTTCATGAAGGTCTTATTGATGAATATAATATTTGTTCACATGGTCATTTTTTGCCTTTTGGTCTTTCTTATGCCTTATTTTCCTTATTTGTTTCAACCCTAGTGGTCTTGAGTCACCTTCTCCTAGTCACAATAGCCCCTAGTTTGTCCTTTCTAGTCTTAACTCTATTTTTAGGGCTCAAGACACTAATGCCATTATCAAGATAGTATCACAATATGGGGATAGTGTCTAATTATGGATCTATTATCTAATGGTCATTTTATCTTATTTTTTGGGTCTTGACCCTACTTTAAGACTTTTCTTATGTTTTTATCCCTCTTTTATGACTTGTCAACCAATGAACAAGGTCTTACATTCAAATCAAATTTAATTATACATAAATAGCCTCAAAAGGAATTTTACACCTAACACTTACTATTTTGGCACATAATTACATAAAATATATTAATATTATAGCTCAATACTTTGCATAGTACTCAATCATTACATTTAGACATTGCATGATTGATAAATAAAGTGCTGAAGTAAAAATAAGTCTAACATACCATGTGTATTGATTATTCATATTCCCTAAGGGAGAAATACATATGATATGAGACCAATAAAATTAGGGTTAATGGAGGTAGTAGGAAAGGAAGGGTTTTCCTCTATGTAATTCTAATATCCCATAGCCTAGTTTGTTCTTTTATTTTGCACTTGATCTGGTTGTTTCATGTGTAAAGTTACTCATTAGGGTTTAATAATATATTTAGTGAGAAGAGTGACACAAGAGAGATTATTAAAGACACAAAACCACCTATATTTCCCTCAAAATCTCTTGTAGCTTCCCTAAAATTTCTAGATAGCTCCTCCAAGATGGACACTAGTACCATAATTAGACACTAGCACCACATGGGGATACTATCAACATAAGGTCACTACTATTTCAATCAAGATTTAAATTATAGTCACAAAATTAAAGGTGTTTTATTGTTTCTCCAACTTGTTTCAACCTCCTAAGCCATAAAAATACTTGTTTTACTCTAGATAAGTGATCTTTCTTTACATCTTTTCTATTTTGGGAAAGGTTTGTCAAATCAATTAATTCCTATTTTCTATTCAAGTTATTGTTATACTAATCCTTTTAACGACATATGATTTACATATACTAAATCCTAAATAGTGAAAATAATATTAATAAACTACACAAAGAAAATATTAAATATGATCATATCTAAATATGGCCATACAACCATCCAATTTAGTTTTGAAATAATAATAGAGATAAATTGTATGAGAAAGATCATCACCACAAAATGTGAACACATAGACACATGTATATATTTATCCATAAAAGCCATAAAGGCATACAAAATAAGAACATAATATAATGTTGAATCAATGTCATATAGGTATACAATGCCAATAATGTATACATTGTCATATAGGTGTACAAAAAATTACATCATCTAAAAACATAACAAAATGTCGTGAAAGTCTTATATGCATATAATGTGAAAAATGCATACATTTAAATATAGGCATAAACGTAAGTACATCATCTAAGACATCCTACTCATCAAATATTCTCCCTATATTTATCTTAATCAAATAAGACTCTCCCTGGGATGCCCTACTCATAGATGGAGATCCCCTCAAATGCCTTGGAATCCTCAAAGGTCTAACTGTATATCCTTCTATGTTCATAATTTTCCTATAGTTAAACATGTTCTAATAATAATAATAATAATAATAATAATAATAATAATAATAATAATAATAAAAGTAAGTACATCATCTAAGACATCCTACTCATCAAATAGTCTCCCTCTATTTGTCTTAATCAAATAAAACTATCCCTGGGATGCCCTACTCATAGATGGAGATCCCTCAAATGCCTTGGAATCCTCAAAGGTCTAACTGTATGTCCTTCTATGTTCATAATTTTCCTATACTTAAACGTGTTCTAATAATAATAATAACAATAATAATAATAATAATAATAATAATAATAATAATAATAATAATATTATTATTATTATTATTATTATTATTATTATAAAATTTACATACTATACATGCAACCAAATTTATAAATTAATTTTAAAATAGAATACAAATATAATTTAAAAGTGCACTTACTAAAATCTTGTGGTTATGCACAATTTGTGCTTGAAGCTCAATAGGGTTAGTGATAGGTCAAGGTGCTTAAAAATCTATGTGAAATGGGGAAGAAATGTGAATAAGTTCCATACTAATAATCTAAATGATAGGAATATCAGATGTCATATGAAAAACTTGCATATGTAATATTTTCACATAAGTTGTATTTTCTCAATTATGTAGTAAAATTATTAAAACAAACATTTTTTTAAAATTCAAAATTATAAGTTACCATGTACCTTGGTGAGTGCCTATGTAGATGGCATTTCAGAAATAATGTCTCTATCTACATTTGCTTATACAGATGGAGGAGTGTCTACTATTTTTATCAGCTGAACAAATAAGCTTACTTAGTTTTTTAGATGAATTAAGTATATATTAACTCAATATTTTACCTCAAGAGCATATATCTATATAAATAGACATGTACATAAAGTATAATTTTATACACCCTAATTTGGTCAAGAAACCAAAATTACTATGTCTTTTGTCTCTATTTCATAAGAATGTCTTAGTTATGAACATATCCCTTATTCGTACGGTCATTTTGGTATTTTTTACATCTTTTTTTCCCTATTTTTTCTCCCCTAGTGGCTTTGACTCATCCCCTCCCAATCATAGCCCCCCAGCCTATTCTACCCTATCTTAACTCTATTTTAGGACCTCAAGACTCTAACACCCTTATCTAGATAACATTTTCATTGGTGTTAGTTTCCACCTTTTGGTAGTAGTGCCCAATGGTCATTTTCTTCTATGTTTTGGGTCCCAACCCTCCCTTGAGCCTTCTATTATGTTTTTATCCTTATTTTTCAACATATCAGCCAAAGAATAAGAGTCTTAAATTAAAATAAAAGTGTATTATATATAAAAAAAACTCAAAAGGAATTTTATAGCTAGGACTTATTATCTTTGCACATAATTACATAAAATCAATAAATATTATAGATCAACACACTGCATATTACTCAGTTATCACATCTAGACTTGCATGCTTGATCAAATAAGGGCCTAATGAAAAGTCATTATAGCACATTATGTACACTGATTATGCACATTCCCTAAGGGAGAACTACATGCAATATGATACCCATAACATTGGGTTTAATGTATATAGTGGCTAGGATAACAAGGGTTATATCCTACATGATTGCAATATCCAAAAACTCATGTTTTCCTCTCTTTTGAATTTGATCTAGTTATTATTTCATGTATGAAGGTGTTAATTAGGTTATAGTTGTTATTTCATGTGTATAAGTGTGAGTTAAGTTTTTAAAAGAGATTCAAGGAAAATAGTGATGAATATGAATTTATAAAAGTCACAAAATCACATATGGGTCCCTCAAACTCTCCCACAACATCTCTAGAAGTGTTAGGAAACTCTTATAATAATGACACTAGCACCATAATTAGATAATAACACCACATGGTGATATTGTCCTAATTAAATAAATATTTTTTAATGTCTATTTTAAACTATAGTCATACAACAAAATATGTCTAGAGGATCTTCAATCCTATCCTAGCATCCTAAGTTATAGAAACACTTATTTTACTCCAAATATGTACATTTTATTCATTTATTTAAAATTTTTCAAATATCATATCAAATGAATTATTCCCTATATTTATTCCAAATTATTTATATAGTCATCCCTTTAACAACTTAGGATTTAGATCTACTAGGTCTTAAATAGTTAAAAAAATTGGTGAACTTGACTTACTTCAAATATTGCTTAAAACCCTAGTTTAGCATAAGGTTTATTTTCTTCACTTTTTATGAACTAAATTAGGGTTACAAAATTATATTTTTCCTTATTTTTGGCACAAACTAACTCATCCAAATAATTCCCATATTAGGGTTTCATCAATTTACTATAATTTTATTTTTTTCTAGACAACCCTTATATAATCACATAAAAGTGGTATATGGATGCTAAGAGTTTTGATTGAGATAACATATTCCTATCATATCCCTAGACATATACTAGAACCTCTATCAAAAATTTCCAGCCATTGTGTAGACCAAAAACATCTTCTATCGACCCAAACATAGTCCCAAAATAGCATTCCCAAATCCCAACTTAGTTTGCCCGACAATCTACTAGCTAGACACTAATGCCACATGGTGCTAGTGTCCCCATATTGGAATTAATGTACCTTGAACTATCTCTCTTGAATGGATACATTTTAAAATGTTTTACCCTATTAATTTCAACCCAAGTACATTTTATAATCCACATGACCTATAGATCTATATAAATACAAGACTATTTGATGTTTATTTAAGAGATGGAAAATAGATACAAAAACCTATCCAAACAAGAAACAAGTTGATAAAAACTAAGGTATTTGATCCCTATTATTCCCTACTTATACATACTACCATATATAGTTTCCCTAAGCCTAGATTTTAAATATTTAAAGGCTCAAGCAAACTTAAGGCATTCAAGACCACTATACTTCTAGTATTAAGTTGTGCTTGAACTAAACACTAGGTGGGAGAACTAAATCAAGATTTATTCCTCCTTAGAGTAATGGTATGTATGAAACTCTCTTCATATCAATGTGTTGAGGATGTTTATCCTATACTAATAATGAACACACATTTTTATCTCATGTCATACTTGAAAGGAGGATTAGGGTTTACAAATCAAATAATATTTTCCAAGAATAATAAAGAGTTCCATGTTTTGTGTGTGTAGGAAATGGACCCAAAAACATAGGTGGAGGTGCTCTTAGAAAATAGGAATAGTCTTGTAAAGAGGACACTATCACCACTTTGGGGACATTATTGTAGTATTATGATGCTATCCAAGTGGGGTGATACTATCCAGTGAGTAATCAGACTTAGTGACCATATTGATGACACTCAGACCCATTTAGACCATATATTTTAGAACCTATAACTTCTATGATAGTCACTTTTTAGATAATTCTTTATTTATGCACATTTAATACTATTTTTACAAATTCAAAAGAAGTCAAAATCCATTACAAATTAGTTCTTAATTATTGGATATTATTTAACTTATTTAGACATCTTAGTCCTTTAATCTAGCTTAAAATTTACACTAATAAAACCTTAAAAGGCTAAATCATTTGGTGAACCTATATTACTTCGAATATCACTTCAAAACCTAATTTACATTAATTCCAATTTTTGTGAAATAAATCAAGGCTACATAATTTTGATTTTATGATATTTTTAGATAACCTAAATAATTAAATAAATTCCATATTAGTGTTTTTATTTATTTGAATATATTTTAAATTAGTGCAAAAAAACCTAGATTCAAAAACCCTATCCCTAGATACACTTAGGGTTTGTATCCTTTTTCTATGTATACTCAGATTTTAATTCAAAAATTTCTAATTTTTTGCAATATTTATTCCTTTAAAGTATTCCTTAGATTATTATTATTAAAAGGTAAAAAATATATAACACTTGTTTGCCTACCTTCCACACTAGAATGGCAAAATTTGATAATAGATTTGATGTAATTGATAAGCAAAAATTATAAGATTTTATCTCTAAAAATATTGATATACAAGATGATTTGATCAATATTATTTAGGAATAACTCCAAAATATAAACAATGGTCAATTTTCAAACCCCCTAGTTAATAATGTTATTACTCCTCTAGTGGGGCCAACTCAACCAACTCAGATAACACAACCTAAGGTTTTTATTCAACCATTAGTGATAGTTACACCACTTATAGATAGTTTCTCTACTCTAAATGTAAAATATTGTATGTATGAGGTTTATACTCTATATTCTAAGGTGTTACATATCAAGAAAGGAACCACTAGGTCATCACATGCCTTGGATTCTAACATTCTCTTGCACACACCTTTCAAACATCACATAGTGAAAGCTCCATCGACATATAGATTTATCACACCCAAGCTTACATTATATGATGTCAAGGGTGACCCATAACATTATCTAATATCTTTTCATGTAGCATGCTTGGATTATATGTCCAATGATTGGTTTATTATGAATTTATTTCCACACAATCTCAAGGATTATGCCTTATAATGGTTCTATGATTTACCAAATCAATCTATTTTGACATTCAATACTCTATTAAACATGTTCCTAGAACACTTCTCTATGGACATCAGTGATAAAATGTCATATGCATAAGTGGGATAGTTAAAACAAAAGTTAGATGAGCTTATAATAGATTATGTCTTATGATACAAGATAATATTATAAAAATTGACTATCCCCATGGTAGATAAAGAGATTTAGGACATATTTAAACAAAGTCTCTCACCAAAATTTCATGAATCTATCTTATTCAAGAAGTTTTTTACATTTATTGATTTTTGCCACATAATCAAGGAAAGAGAGGTTAAGTTATTATCAATGGGAAAACTCAAGTATGCAAATGGATTAGAATCAACTATTAATATTTCAAACAAACATCCATATAAGGCAAGGGCCATAGAGAATAAAAATGATCGTAAGGCCATAGTCAACATAACTTCTTAGCCATCTCCCAAATTGGTTTTATCTCCTTAGTGTAGAGTCTTCACTAATCTTATAGAGTCACTAGAAAGGGTTCTAATATAAATATTATAATCCAATGTCATATATCTCCCTTCCATTAAAGATGTTGATATGACATGGATTCTTATAAAGAACTACTAAAATTCAAATGCATTCTGAGAGTATCATAAAGAACTAGGCCACATGACAAATATATACATTAGCCTAAAACATAAGATATAAGATCTCATTAAGTCTAACATTATTATGTTGGAACACCCATAAAGGCAATGAAATAATATAAAATAGAGGATAAGTCACTAAATATATTTTAAAATCCTTTAATGAAGTATATAATAAATGAGGTAGAGGGAACATCAAGTATTCACTATACATACTAGATGTATTGACCACTAGATTCATATCACACTATTATAGAGGAGACACATCCATTATATAAAATTATAGGCATGTATCACACTATAGTTACACCTAGACCACTTATCACATTTTTATATCAAGATATTGTGAATGATGGAAAAGGTTTACATTTACTCTTCATATGAGCATACATAGGCTACCATCCTATTCAAAGTGTTATGGTTGACAATGGGTCAATCATAAGCATGTGCACTATGACACTCTTACAAAACTTGGGTTACACAAAGTGGGATATATTACCTATTGATATAGTCATTAATGGTTTCAATGTCCATGTTTAGAACTCCATCAGGGAGATTGTGCTTCCATTATGGTTGGACCAACATACATAGCCACTTAGTTTCTGGTAGTACTTAGTGCAAATGCATTAGATATTTAATTGGTAAATCCATGTCTACAGTATATCTAATCCATCCCATATATAGTAAACCAATACATAAATTATATACATGTTAATCAAGTGGTTAAGGTTGAGGGTGTCCCATACGAGTATCCTCTACCCGTCTCATAGGTAGTTCTAACACAATTTATAGCTATAGTTCTAACACAAATAGTAGCTATAGTACCATCACCATTACTATATATTACATAGTTATCAATAACCATTTAGTTACAAAATATTATGCATATATCATAGAGTTCATCAAAATCATCAATGCAAACCAAGTCTACTCCTATAATAGCTAAACATACACATACAATCCCATTAAGACCATTACTAGAGATACCCCTACATTAGAGATATGTCATAGATTCTAGAGGACCTTTCTCTACTCATTTTATGCTGAAATAAATTTTATTGGGTTTTAATGGTTCTTAAGATAAGGCACCAACATCACCTACAACATATTCTTCTACTATATGGGTTCCTAAGACCCCTATAGTTCATAGGGTAACATAGTCATTGAGCATCATAACATCACTACAAAATTAGATTCAAACACATATTATATTGCACATTAGCTTATAGAAGCATAGTTGTCATTTTACATTACACGCACGATCATAGTTCCCCTATTTAACACAGGTCACATTGATAATGAATCTCCCATGAGATTCATTGGTTAGTATGGTTCCTACTCTTATACCTACTGACTTCTCTCTCTCGATCCTTGTACATAAATTATTTAAATTTGTTTATACATAGCTATTTTTCCATAAAATACAAAGACAATATAATATGTCAAAATAAAAAGACATTCAAATATTACTCATAAAACATATAATTTATAGATTGTATGCATTTCTATGTTTACATTTATTCCACATGCCATATATTACATATTGATAGATATCTTATTATAGTCATTTTTATCATACATTATATGCTTCACTTGTTCTTGTTTAGTTCCTAAAAATTATGTATAGGAGTTTGGTCCATTACACTAATCTAGACATGCTATCATCTACCCACTAGGGTCATATACACCAATCTAGGTTTATTTATTTGATGCATCCACCCACTCAAGGGAATCTCCTACATAGTTGCTACTACTAGGTTCTATACTTCCATACTAGTTTATGCATTGATTTTATATTGATCATTTCTATTCATTACTTATACTTTTTTGACTATCATTAGTTAGAATCAACATATGTACATCTTATCATTTACACAAATTTATACTATACATTTATACATGATTTCATGTCTATCTTTATTCATTTAGATTTGATTGTGTTTCATATTCTTCTTCCATTTATATGCCATTATTATTAATATCCACACCACATCCATTTTTTTATGCCTTGGATATGTGTTCATGTCCCTTGTGTGTAATTTCTTGATTGTATATGTAGACATTTGAACATGTCCTTTTTGGTGGCTCTAAGACATATTTCTTGTTTCTTGCATATCTAGACATTTGAACATGTACTTGTATGTCTTCATTATAACATTTAGCAACATGTGCCTATGTCCATTTTATTCTATCCCCTTTCCATAAATTTGCATGACTTGTGTGTTTATATGTATGCTTACTTATATTCTTCACCACCATGACACTTATCTTTACTTGTTACAAACACACTAATTTTAAATTCCATGAGTAACCTCATAAATCTACCCTTCCAACCTGGGTGCCTTGATGGACATCATGCCCCATCCCCCTAGGTATTATTGAGGCCAACATAACCCCATTTTTAAAATTTGTACCCTTGATAAACCCTAGAGATTAAACACAAAAATATGACATGTTATGATTTTTTATAGAATTTGAAGATCATCCACTTTATCAAAGGCAAGCTTACTTATTAATTTTTTCTTTAATTTTGTTTAACATTGCTAGTAAATGGTCTTCATATCTTTTATTTGTAGGTTTCATGGTGTTCTTATTGATAAATTCATGTTCCAAAACTGGCAAACCCTCAATTCAAATTTGAATACTGGTGGGAACTAAATTGGTGGGAGCATTTTAAAACCTATTTTGGACTCAAGTAAAATTATCATGTCTAAAGCTTTAAGTCATGTTTCTTAACATATATAAAACTTATCCTAAAATCACTTGGTCCCATTTATTATTTCCCCCTTTTAGTTTTTTATATTTATAACTTTATCTAATGTCAGTTTTGTAGGGTCCCTTTTAATATTTCCTAACTCAATCCCTTTAATTCATATCTTGTCCTAAAGTTTTAATACTAAGGACCCATAATATTTATTAATATGAATGATACCTTAGCCTTAACACCTTATCCTAATTCTTTTATGTCATCATGGTTCCTAACTTAATTTCCATACATATTTGTAGATCTAATGGCCCATGCTTCATCATGGGGCTTGATCTAATAGAGAGAGGAAGACGTAGGTCTTGGCTTAAAAGGTGTGTAACTCATAAGATATAACAATTCACACTTAAAAATATCCTTTCAATAAAACAACATGATGAAATATCAATTGAATCCAACACTTAATACTTAGACCAGTCACATTCAAACTCCTAGATTCTGATCAACGATTCTCACTTCATCACAGACCAATGATTGGATGGAGCGAAGACATCATGGAAAATTCAAAATATTAGGAGCTTCACAAAGTTTCCACATGGAATTTCCAAATTTGAATATTATAAGGAAATGAACCTAATTGAAAAAATCAACCAATGATGATCAAACCCTTAGATCATGATCCTACAGCTCTCACTTACTCATAAGACCTCAATCTAATAGAGTGCATTGAGTCTGAGGAACTTAGAAAGTTTTTGAAGGTGCCAAGTGAAAATCTTGCATTGGGTCATGATAATTTGATAAGATTTAATTTTATATTTTTATAACTACCATTTTAAATCCACAAATATGTATCTGATGTCCATGTGACCATCAACTTTAAGCCCATCAAATTAAAAGCTTAACTAGCTTCAAATTGACGTTTGTGCAACCATTATTTTATGTCTGTAAGGACCTATTTGATGTCTGTGAGATCATCAAATTTATGATAATGAATTATTTTACTCGAAACTAAAATACACTCCAAAATATTTCTATAAAGCTCATTAACTACCTTGTAGACTAATAGAAGCACTTAGAAGATGCTCAAACTCTAGAAATCTTCAATCTACAAATATTGAAATGGTATTTTGGTCTAAATTCATGTAAAATAAACTTATTCTAAGTTTATATCTTAAGGTCTTAATTTCATTTTGTTAAAATGTTATGAAACTTAGGCTAAAGACTTATACTAAGTCTTATTTTAAAATGGGTCTTGATAACATAAAACTTAAACCCAATAATATTTACCAAAGGGTTTTATTATGTTTGTTAATATGATTAATATCTATTTTAAAAATTTGTAATTTGATCATTTTGACCCCTTTGAGCATGTTTTATATATTTAACGTAAATATTTTATCCCAATGTATACATTATGTTTATTAGACACATTATAAACTTTAGCCTAAAACATTTAGCTTGGCCCCCTATGTATAAATATATAAAAAACTTAGGCATAAGAACTTTAGCCTAAAGTTTATTTCATGTTTAATAAACATGAAATAAACCTTATCCTAAGATGTTTTAACCTAAGTCCCTCCATAAATAATGTGTTAACTTAAAACCCATGTATCTTGCAAGATCCAACGATCCATGGTTTATCACGAAAGGATGATCAAATGGCATGAAGATAACTTGCATCTAACAGTCCATGATTCATCATGAAAGGAAGATCTAACAACATGAAGGTGTAATTGAATTTTCAAAGGCCTTTGATTTTATCACATGTCTAATTCTAATTCAATAAAATATTGACATAGGATATGAAGCTCAAGAAGGCACATAAATATTCTAAGTGGCATGACTATGAGGCTTGATACCAAAAGAAAAAATGATGAAAAAGGAATTGAATCATGATCAATGAATCATGGTCAATCATAGGATCTTCATCTAATGCTATAAATTAAAAGAAATCATTTTAAATACCAATATCTAGTGCTCAAATACATTTATGAAAAATGCCATGAAAAGTCTAGATCGATGCTACATAAGCACCATGTAAGTAGAAAAAGACAAAATAAGAGATCTTGTGTGCTCAAAAATTCCAAATTATAAAGGCAAATGTCCAAATCAAATCCAAGGCATGTATAAGCTAAAGTCTAGATACATCCTACCATTAAAGCTCCAAAACCCTAAACCCTCCATAAAAGAGACCCTATGTGAATTCATTTGGTTACAATTCGATCTAAGAGAAGCTTAATTGTATTTTCAAGTAGAAAATAACTATCATAGAGATCGATTGTTATTCATTAGTGATTGTATCCCTAGACAATAAAAATAATAATTGGTCTGAACTCCTCTTCACCATAAAGAAGACAAAACCTATCACTAAAGAGGAGCAGAGAATTGCCATAGTTAATAGGAAGGATTATGACTTGGTCATAGTGTAGATGGTTGGCCTTCCTTATGCTACTCCAAAACCAAATATTCTTCATTGTATTAATGTGATTTCTCCAATTTTCATATACTATAGGATAGATAATGATTGGATCATCCATGAAGGAACTTCTAATAAGGTAGCCTACATTTCCCCTTTCGCCTTCAAAGAGTAACATAAGCTCCCGAAACCCCATGCAGACTTCTCCAAAATTAGGGAGTGGACCAACAAGCATGACCTAGATACCATTTTGAAATAATAGAAACACCAAGGGAACCATGTCTTTAGAGACTTTGAGGGTAAGATCCCAATTGTCTAGTTTAGGGAAGGGATTAGGTTAATCATGAATCTATTAAATAAATCATCAGGAGCTCCCTCAACCACATATGCCAAAAAAACCTAGGTCCCTTATATATATTTCAAGGTAGAATAGAATATCACCCATCCAATTGGATACTTGATTAGTGTCTTCCTAGAAAAGCAATTCACTACCCTCAAAAGGAAGATTGACAAATAATTTTACATGATGTCATACTTTTTAGATGTCCTACGTGCTTCCATCAACTTCCCAAGCATTAGAAATTGGTCTCCTAAGGGTAGAAATACCATATCCTATAATTATTCAAAATTGTACATCTTCAAATATAGGAACCATATGCAATTCATTTATGACTATGTCTATCTCACTCTAGTGGATGCCATCATATGTTGTCCCATGCCTAGGGTTCACCCATTGATTAAGAAATACATAAAGATGGTGGGAGATATATAGTTTTATCCAAATTGTACGATAATCCAAATTAAGGGAATCATGTCCCAACCTTATAGATTGCATATGTATGTTCCTAGTAAGTTAACAAAACAAGAAACTACCTCCTAACTCATCAATGGATTTGATGGGGTTTATAAAGAAAAAAGGAAGGGCCTTCTCCATCCCTTTCCTCTAATCATTGGAAGGACCATGCTATGATATTAGAAGAAGGTGGAGATCATGTACAAGCATAGGGACTCATTTGGATTCTAATTGGATGAACTCAAAATGTGGGATCCCAAAAATATAGTGGGTGATCATTTGAAGATGAAATAGCTCCCGAAGCATGTATATATGCATCAACTTAGTGTCCATGACACTATTTACATCAAGGTAAGAAAATTTGAAGAAGTGTTGGCTAGACTCAAAGGGTACACCATTAAGCTAGAACATAGGTTAGAAAATGATGATAAACAAATAGGAAAGGTATGGGAGATGCATCCCCTTGAATATCATTTACTACTTGGACCTTCTAATCCACCTCAAGAACAAACTCAAGTGGAGTATCCACCACTCGAGAGATAAATTGAGAAAGGACATGGAAAGTAAAAGCTAGAAGAGAGGCTTGGAGAGGGGCCCTCATACTTAGCACCATCTTAAAGATATCCATATTTGGTTGATTATTTAGACATGATTACTCTGGAGATAGATGAAATAATTGAAGGTGCCCATAGAGATATAGTTGAGGCATATGGCATTGATGAGGAAGAAGTGTAGATTGAAGAGACACAAGTCCAAGTAGGGGAACTTAAGAAGGAAAAAGGAAAAGAGGTTACCCTTGATATAGTATTATAAGGTCTTAAGGAAATGAGGAAGGCAGAGTTGGCATTGGTCCTTGTTGGATGATGGAAGAAGCCAAGATTGACCCTCACTCACCCCACTAATGAATTCAATCTATCTAGAAAATAATTCCCCATTCATGGACCAATCATCCTTGATTATTTTATCCATGGGAAATTATAGAAGATCCCTTCTTTATCCCACTCATGGGAATTGACAAAATTTATTAGCATAGATGTACATGATGACATCAAGCCATGAATCAAGTCCATAATGAAAGAAGAAGATGAAAGAAGGATAGTGGTCACTACAAGGCATAAAAGTAAGAAAATGGATACTCCTAAAAAATATAAAAAAATAAGAATCAATGTCCTAGAACCTCCAAATTTCATAGAGTAGTCACCATGGTAAAATTCAATCCAAATATAGCTAGATTAGAAAGGGTCACCAAAAGGAAGGCTATGGTCAGGGTTCAAGAGTTCACCTTCCAGAAGGTTGAACCTTTTACAAGTATAACCCCAATTAAAGGACAACCACTCGGTGAGGTTCCCATGTATGAGGAAGATGTTGAGAGCCTACTAAAGGCCTAGTCAGCTTAGATGAAGGATGGGATTACATGAATAAAGTAAAGGATTCCAAATTTAGGAAGGGAAAAGGAGAACATAGAGATAGGCCATTTTATCATTGTTTCATGCAATCATAAATATGTTTTAAACATCATTATTTGATATGTTTGACTCTTTTAAATCAATAAAACTAAGGTATGACACTTTAAGACAACAAGTTGACATGGATAGAGAATTAATAATACAGTTTCAAGGGGAAAAGACCAAGATAAGAGACCTCATTAGCATTTTGATCATGGATAGAATCCTAAATTCAAAACCATCAAACTAGCCCACCTGAATGCCATATTGGGAATAGTATTGGATAAATTCTAGAGCCTAAGTGTGTGGACAAATAATTTAGATAGACTTGTAGCTGATGACACTGAATTGATTACTAGAATTGAACAACTCTTGGGCACTATACTAGCCAATCATACAAAGACTAGAACATTAAGAATAATTGATGATGTTGAGTACAAACATAGAGTTACCTTGGTAATGCAGGAGGTAAAGAGGAAAATCAATGGAAAATTAGGCATAAATAATGGCATGATTCTAGGTATGATCTTCACAGTCAAAGAGAAGATTATAGAAGTTAGGAGCATAAAAGAGGCTATGGCCAGAGATGATAGAGACCTTGAAAACTTAGCTAATCAGGAAGAAGTCTAAATCTTGAAGCTAACTATGGATTTAAAGCTCATCAAAGATCAACATCAAAAATCAATGGATCTACTATGGGAGTAATAAAGGAGTCCCTTAGCTGGGGGCTCACTAACTAGTTAATATTCTATTTGTAAAACATTGTAATATTTAAAATTAGGGAATATTATTTTTTAAGGCAAATGCTAGTCTATTAACATATTTCCCCTAGGTCAGTCTAATTTTGAAAGACAAGTGTATTCTAGTGCATGCTAAAAAGGATAGTTATCCTTTTGTACATTTTATATCTTATGACTAATTGGTGTACTACCTTATCTTTCTATAAAAGGTAGTATTACCATTGGTAAAGAGATAAATTTTGAGAAAATTTGTATACTTCAAATAATTAATGAAATCAAGGAATTCTGTAAATATTATCCGATTTGAATGTGTCAATTGTTAACATAGATTCTTCTCTCAATTGTTGATTTTAATGCTTAAGTTTGAATAGTTTCTTTGAATTCTAAATTTACTTCTATGATACAAGGTTTCTAATTTTTACCTATGATAAATTAGTTGAAGGATCCTAGATTTACTTTGCTTTATTTGTTTTATATTCAAATGTGTTAATGTTATTTGAGTTTGGTGACAAACCTCTAAAGTGAAATCTAGTTCTTACTTGTATAATTTCATATAATCCTTAAGAATTATGCCTAGTATGCGGTGAAATTTAATATTTTCTATTTTACGTCATATACTCATTAAATGTAGGTTCAATCATAATTAGAACTTTGTCATGATATTTGAATTCAAGATCAACAATCACTTCTTTCTTCTCTACCTTACCCTTTTATTTGCTTCCTTTTTTATACCATATCACTATAGCTTAGATTTCATTGTCAATATCCATATAAATTAACTCTATAGATTAGATTGGGTCATAACTCACCGAGTATTAACATAGATCCTTTATAATTCAGAAAGAACAAGCCATGATGGCTCCCAACAATCACTTACTATAAATTTTATGGAACACTTATACATTATTATACTATTGTTTCACCAGAGGTGACATCAAATTTCCACAACCTACTGCTCATGCTTTGAATTCCAAGAATTTTAAAATGAGAAGTGTTCTTTGAACACTATGAAAATTTGTCATGCAATTAGAGACGTAAATAGTAGGCATTCTAATAGTGCTAGAAGGAGGGCCAGCTTTGTGAAGTGTCTATATCTTTGCCCATTTTGGTGTGTTTTGTCTAAGATTGATGTTATTTTTATACTTTTGAGTAATTCCTTGTTTATAAGTGTAAATATCATTAACCTTTGAAGTTTGTGACATATCTTTGTTCTTATTTTAGACAAAGGTTAGATTTCTTTGAGGTTTGATGGTTGTTTTTGGTAAATTTAGCTTAAGCTTTGAAAATCCATAGTATTTTAGGTTAGGATGGCTTGTTTAATCAAAGATTAGCATATATTTCATATATATTGAGTTCATTTGAGCTTAATTTTATTAGGATAGATCATGTTAGCATGGTTGGATACATAATTTAGGTAAAGATCAATGTCCTTTGTTGTAATCTACATAGTCTTTACAAAATGAGTTTAATGTGTAGGTTTAATCCTTGTTCCTTATAAAGATTAGCTTAATACATCATATTTCAAATAGGATCTTCAACCTTCAAGCTGGAATTGCCAAAGATTCAAACTAGTTCACACTCAAAGACAAGGGAACCTTCACTTGTAATTAAGGTTCACAGAAAGGTTAGGCATGATAAAGGTAGGCATAGGAGATCTAAATCTTTACCAACTTCACCCTTCAAGGTACATATTGACCAAATTTGATTTTTAGGTCAAATTGGGGCACCCCTAGGTAAAAAATTGAGTTTTAAGTTTTTAAGTGGGTTTAATATCTGATCATAAGTTATATCATAGGTATTTTAATGTTATTCAATGTTATATTAGCCTTCGCCATTAATTTTATTAGCCAACATGTCCTTTTGAGTCATTTTTGGGGTCAAAATTGATCACTTAATGAATTGTATAGGTTTATAGGTAAATTTTAAGGTTAAAATATGTTTTTTCACATGTGATGTGTCTTATGAAGTCTTTGGTAACTATTACTAAGTAAAATTGGTAGTTTCCTCAGAAAAAGGGTAGTTTTCTTACAAAACTTGAGTATTTAATGAGGTGTAAAAACTTTTATGGCATCTTATAATTTGAGAAATTTAATTAATTTCCCTTGGTATTAAATATTTTCACTTAAATTATTTTTTTATAAGAAACTCCAAAAAATGAAGAAAATTACTTATCTCTGCTTCTACTATGCTTGGCAAGCAAAAATAGTCTTCAAGTTTGTACATGGTACATTCAGCATGAAAGGTTTCAAGAAAAATGCTCTTAAAAGTGTATTATAAAATAATTCATATTAAATTTAACATTTTTTTTATAGGAATGGTGGTTTGAGCTTCATGAACCATTCCTCAGAAGTCAACCTTTCAAATATACCTGTTAATCTATATACCCTATAGGTTTTGCCTTGGTTTGAGAAATTTTGTACAATGTAGATGTTGATATTGATTATTTAGTATTTTTACCTCCTTATCTAATTCTCCCAATACTTTTTTTCATGTTTCAAGGTGTTGTTATTGATAAATTACCTCAATTATATAAACTGGTCCCTTTCTATACAACAAGTAGTTTTTCACCATGTTCAAGATTCCATGATTTGGTAATAGCTCCATGGGTTTTTTTAGGTTAATTATAAAGTTTAAAAACTTAAATTTATCTCACTTCACCATCAAATCTCATTTTATAATCAAATTTTCTATGAGTTGTGGTCATAAGTCACCATATAGTCAGTTTGTTATATGTCTGTCATATCACTCAGCTAGGTGCCTTCAAGGGGGTTCAACATTGATATTGAAGTGTGAAAATTTTCTTGAGATTGGATACATATTTATTTTTCATATAAACACCATTATATTTATATAATTTAACTATGCAAGCAATTTCCTTGAATACATGGTTCTAATTTGCCCATTGCCTGCAAGTTCTCAAAATGCACCTGTAGAAATCTTCATTGAAGCAAATCACATTGAAAAAGAGGTTCCTAATCTAACCAATGTTTTGATAATTAATAAAGTATACTTGTAAATTTTTGAGAAGGTATAAACACCATTTAAACCTAAAATTCATACTTATTGTCTACACTCAGATTTACTACATGTATGTAAAAATGTCTACCTACAGGTCATAACATAGAGATATAAAGGTGATTACACAGTGAAATTGGAGCATAAGGAACCCTTTCATAAATTCCTAGTGATTTGGAAATAATTAAAATCATAATTTATGAGATAGGTTATCAAAATGAAGTGTAAACTACCTCTAAAGGATGATGACTGAGTTTCAGGCCCACTTTCCCAAAAAGCACAAAATAGAGAACCTAGGGGTTTTGTTAACACTTCATAACATGGTTACAAGATCCTTTGATGAAATTTTATGGGTTTGGATTATATTATCTACATAATAAATTAAATTGTTAAGTTTTGGAGGTAGGATGAGAAATTGATATTGTGCTTTAGATGGCCCAAACTTGTCAACTTATGCATTGATTGTAGGTAGTGAAACATATAGGCCAGAGTCGAATAATGACTTTTCTCCACTCAAGTTACAAATGAGACTATTTACAATATTATGGTGGTTCCCAATGATTCAAATGAACATTAATGGAATAATTATCTTTTAAGGAGGAATATATAGGGTTTTTTTACCTCCCATGCAACTTTCAATCCATATATGGCTTGGTGAGCACCTACAACCAACCAATATAAGGTCCAATTGTGAAAAGTTGATTTTATCTTGGAATAGATAATTAATAGTAATTTTTATTTGTTTTAAAGGTTATTTAAATCTCTCCCAAAGGATTAAATTATATTTATGAGTAAAAATGATGATTTTCCAAGCCATAACAATCTATAGTTGTCCACTTTTTGAACATTCACCTACAATAGACCTCAACTCTTATACCTTAAAAGAGAAAGAATTAGACATGGAGACACCTAAAATATTCATGAATGATGTTTAATAATGGATTAAAATGAAATTAATTTAACCATGTTTCATTTTTTATAAGTTCCAAAGGAAATTTCTATCTACAAAAACCCCTACTCTATCATACACAGTCAACTACAACCAACTGTAGCTAACAATGATTCAAGTAGTGATTATTCTAGGCCTAGGATATAACAAAGTCATGTCACAAGTGATTATAAATTATATGAGGTAGTATTTAATGTGGTATAAGAACTTAAAATTAGGCAACCAAATCGAGAGGTGTGATTTACACCTACAAGTAGCAACAATATGCAAGTAGACTCAACTCTCTAAGGCCAAATTAGGCAAGAACATAGTTCAAGATGTAGACATGTATGGGAAAAGTTTATAATAATAATGATAACATGGATTATTATATTAACTACCATTTTATACTCTAATTACTTGGAATAAGAGGTTCAAATGTTGCATCACACATTACTTTTCCTTGAATCAAACAGTCAAACATGAAACTCAGTCCAAGCCAGGCAAGTTATATGAAGAGTATTAAGGGTTATTGAAGGATAATGGTGTTATAATATTTATTGTATACAATATATTATTACCATGAAAAAATAAATATGCTTATTAAAAAGGATATAAAGAAAATAGGTGGCTCAGACAAGCTAAACACAGACCACTTTGAAATTTCCTACATATAGTTCTTCCCTCATAGTTTGATTGGGTTTTCAATGCCTTTGAAGGTTTTAATAACATAAAAAAAGGATAATTTTTTTTGAGGTAACATAAATTACCCAAGGATAGACTTCCAATTCTCATTTTTTAAAGAGAATAGGGGAAGTACCCCCTATTTTGTCTCATATAGGGGGCACTTCCCCTCATGAATACACTATCAATTTTGGGGAAGAATGGTGATAATTTGAGGTAGGGATATGATTATACCTTTAAAAAATATTATTCAAGTTTAAAAATACTTAGATAAACATAAAAAATACCTCATAAAATAGGGAAACTTAGTAGGGTGATCTAGAATGCAAAAGTTGTAGACATGCCTAAAGGCAAGATTTTAACCTAAGGACCAAATATGATAACAATGACACTTATAATCCTAGGAGTGATTTATACCTTATTGGATCATGTATATGTGATGAAATTAGATATATTTAATCTATTGGTATGTAGGAAAGACATCCAAAAGGGTTATTTTGAGTAAAGGTCACAAGTAGGGCTATTGGATGTGGCTAGACCTAGTGTCCAAATGAAAAGTCACTTATAATTATAGCTCTTAGAGAGCCTTAAAATTAATTTGGTCATGTTTTTAGGGTGATTTCAGAAGTGTTAAATATTTTAGAGTGAAAATAAAACCAAAGGAATCCATTTTTGGACCTTAAAACCACTCAGATATGTAGAAAAAGAGGAAAACAAGCTCGATAGGTCAAGTTTTAATGCTCATATATTTAATGAGGCATTAAATGGAGGTAAAAGGAGTTTGGTAAAGTTATAATATGTATTTAAAACCCAATTTGTGGAATTTTTATACAAATCCAATGTTAGGTTTTTATGAAACAACCTGAAGAGGTCAAACTGCTTAAAAACCATCCAAAACCCTTGTGAAGACCAATCTAGAGAAATGTAGCTAGAGATGCATTCTAATGGCATAGTTTGACAATGAAACCTATTATACCTTACATAGGACTCATATTTAAATACTGATGTTAGTAAATTCTAGGACTCATAGACTAGTTTTGTATGACTTATCTTAAAAGTAACAAAGAATAATGGTCTTATGGTAAACAATCTTGGTGCGTCACCCCTTAGAATAGGTTTTATTTCATGCCAAACCTATTCCTTTTTCTCCATAAATAATAAATTAGTATAGGTGAAATAATTTCAAGGAACATCTAAGGAGCTATCCCTTCATTTTAGATATTCATCTCACCAAATTGACAACCCACAATAAGTGAGATGTTTCCATTATGCCACTTAGATGAGGAGAGTTGAGTAATCTCCTCAAAGGGTGTAAATAAAAGTGATAATAGTTTTTTTCATGCCTAGTGGGACTCTTATTCCAAGAGGTTAAAGGATTTTTTGTGTTTTCTTTCAACAATCGACCTTTGGAGGCATATATCTAGGCATTAATGGTGACTCTAAGGCTGCATCAGCTAGTTAAGTAGTCTGGGTATCTCTTTTGAAGGTTGTTGATGATAATTACTTGTGTTTTTTTATTCTTAATGAAGTTACATGGCTGAACTTGGTGTTGAGTTTTGTTTAAATAAGTTGGTGAGACATTTCCAACTTGTGCCATTCCCTATCAATAAGAACAAGTTCTTAATCAGTTGTATCATGAAGTGTACCATCTCTAACATAAAGTGTATCACCCCATTCAAGAAAAAGATTTATGGTAGTCCTATAACCCTTAATTTCCCTCTCCATATGGAAACTATGTTTTTGAACAACCCTATTAGTATGGATACCAAGAAAATTATCAAGAAGCACCTCTTTGTCAATCCCCATATGAACTTTATCCTTCATATGATGATGCCTATCAATCTAAAAGTATTCCTATGAATATTATCATATGAAATAAGATGTTTCCATGAATTAAATACAAGGATATTATTGACCAATTTCGCTCGCAGGTGAAATCTCGGTCACCTTCTACACTTGTTGTGAAAGACCAATCATTTCAGGTTGCAGGGTCCATTTTTGAGTTTAACACGATCAGTTCAAGCTTGGTTCGATACATGAGGCTCATCAGCATTGGGTTCATCCTTCATCAGGTTCATTGGTTCAACTTTATTCATTAGCAGGTTTGGTTCAACGTTCTTTGTCCTCGACCGAAGGGAAGTCCAAGTTCAAGAAACCTAAGTCCAGGTCCCAAATTCCTGTGGGCATGGCTTAGCGCAAATACAGAGGCAAAAGAGTTGGGTCACATGACAAAATACCGCTAATTACATTCCATGTTGAAAATATCACTAGTTGCATTGAGCAGTGAATGAGAAAGGCCCATCATTTAAATTAAATAAAAAAATAAAAAAAGAAGGGAGAGCCACGGACACTCAAAGCCTGCAGCTTAGAACACGGTGAAATGGCCACTCACTGCTATGAGCAAAAAAATGGCCACTCAAAGTAGTGAGCGGAAAAATAGCCACAGAACTTTTACGGCCGAGAATGGCAGAGTTGTCACGAGCAACACAAATCCCCCAGCAAACGTCTGTGGGAGCATACAAAGTGGGGAGCGTGGGCGGGGAAATCGCCAAGCTCGATAGCCAGCAGGGAATAGGAAACATTGTAGATGGCAGGTTTTTCACCACCCACTACAAACATTACAGATGGTGGGGTTTTCACTGCCCACTACAAACATTGCAGATGGTGAGGTTTTCACCGCCCACTACAAACATTGCAGATGGCAAGGTTTTCACTGCCCACTACAAACGCATACAGCCAGTGAGGTTTTCACCACCCACAGCAAGGTCTGCCAAGCAAACAATAGCCTGTAAGACCCTTTCAAAAACCCATAGCCAATATTTAGCTGCTCACAACACTAGCGGGAAATCACTGCGAATAATGGTCTACGTGGAAAATGCACGTAAAATGAGGAGAGCAACTCCATGTAAAATGAGGTAGCAAGCATGGTCCTATCCAACTTATGATGTCATCTATAGTATTTTCCCTCTTCCTAATGAAGACTAAGGCTGCCACTTGCAAGCAAAAGGCTAATGAGACTCCTCTTGGCTCTTCTGATATAAGTACGTAGACTTGGTCATTTTTGAGGGATCTTCTCTAATTTTGTAAAGAGCACAACTCTCCAAATTTTCCACCTGAATCAATAAAATACAATTTTTGCCTCCATCTTGGATAGATTTGTTGTGTATGTCATGAGTATTATTTGTGTTTAGTCATTATTTTCAATGCTTTCACAAGTTAATGCCAATAGACCAGTCATCTACAAGGGCCATTCCTGCAGCTAAAAGGAGAAGAGCAATATTTGAGAAGGACAAAATAGAGGAAGTTGCTTATAAGTGTGCATTCCACAGCACCTTGGTAAACCTCTATTATGTATTTTCCATTATAGCCTCCCTATTAGTCTTAGCAGCCTGGTTCTTCTGCCAGATGTGTAGAGTATATTTGCATTTCTCTTGATTCTGAGAGTGGATGTGGAAGATTAACCTTTATTTTGGTGTATCACCTCTTTAGAGTACGTTGTTTTTTTTCATGCTTTTCTTCTCCCTTTTCATCCCCCCCAGTTTTTAGCTATGTATATATATATATATATATATATATATATATATATATATATATATATATATATATATATATATATATATATATATATATATATATATATACCTGTACGTAAATTTTACTGCCTGAAACAAACAAGATACATCAGAGGGAACTAGCCCATACCTAGAGACTCTCCTCTCCTACTTCACTATCCCATAGGTGAGAGAGTTTCCATGTTGCGGGGAGAGGGCAGGAATCCATTTTCCTACCAACTGGGTGCACTTTCCAGCATCAATAGTTTTGGCACGCCCAGTGGGACTGTAATTTTATTAGTTTCTAACATAGTAGTATTTCAAGATTGATGCTGGTCCTACTACAGTCATTTCAAAGACTTCCAGCATCTGGTGACTCCACTGGTAAGAGCTTAGTTCTTTATTTTAAGACCAGTCGCTTAAACTTCTATGCCAAAGGTTACCACAAGGTCAGCTTTAAGAAGGGTCCCTTTTGAATTCATTGAGCTAACTTTAAACTCTGTTAAAAGGCTCAGGTTTGAAAGAACTCACCCTTATCCATTAGTAAATCCTCCTAGACTTGTTGCTAGGAACACCAACCTAGCTCAGCCACAGTTAAAACCTGTTTCAGCCATGGCATTGCCTTTTGTATCTTTCCGTGGGGAGAGCCCTTTAAACCTCCCACGCTATGATCTGATTTTGAGAATGGCTCTAAAAAATGTGCCCTCTTTTGATGGAGTGGGACCTATTACAGTTGTTGAGCATATCAAGAATATTGCCAACCTTTGCAATATTCACAATATAACAAAAGAAAATATTGCCATCAGAATGCTAGCTTTGTCTCTGAAAGGGAAGGCCCTTGATTGGTACAATTCTTGCCTATGAATTCTATACATTCTTGGAATGAAATGGGCACTCATTTAACTGGTCATTTTGGGGAAAAAAGTGATGGCCTCTCTCTTGTTGAGCAGCTGACAACTATAAAGAGAGCTCCGCACGAGTACATGCAGGACTTCAACACGTGTTTTCAAAAGACTTAGGATAGAATCCCCGTCCTGGTAAGGCCAACTCCTAGCTATGCTTTCTTGTACTATTTAAAAGGATTGAATAGTGATATTATTATGATGATCCAATCTATGGAAGGGCACATACTGCCAGTTGCTTACGACATTTCCATAGCGGCCAAAAATTGCTTGGTACAAGCTGAAAAGATCGCTCTTAGGCCCAACATGCCGCTTTTCCCAGAGATGATGCCCCTATACAAACCATTGTGCCCACATTAGCCCCTGTGCCTACCATTGAAAAGCCAGCTGCCATTCTGTCAAATGAACTACATGAGGTAAAAAGCCTATTGTAAAACATGTCAAATGAACTTGTAGCTCTTAAAAGGCAACAAGCTCAAAATAACAAGCCAAATCTGGGTTATCAACATTATGGTCAAGCACTTAGAAACCCTTTTCAAGGCTATAATCAGGGACAAGGTCAGCTCACTGACTAGGCCTTATCAAAATTATAACTCAGGCCCCTCTTCGTCATCTAAAGCCATGGTGCCTACTCAGAATAACCTTGTACAAGAACAGCCCAGCTATTCGACCATGGGACATGGTCAAAGACAAGCTGTCCATATGAATGATATGATGAATTTTTTCTAGAATTTAGAAAATTAGGCTGCTAATCATTCTCAATTTTTTTAGTTTCCAGTTCAGCCCAACACGAGTAATAATCAAACTCAGCCAGATTCTTCTATGATAAATCATGAAGAGGGTGCGCTCTATGCAATTAATCATGGGGGTGCTGTAGGCAACCAGGCTGATTACATTGCATCCAACATGAGATTTAAAAGAAGAGCAGTTGGAGAAGTGCAGGCTTCCCCTCAAGCAACAATGAATCCTCCACCACCCGCTTTTTAGAGGGCCCCAATTTTTGGTCAATCGTCTACACCTCCAGCTCCTCAGTCTACAGCTCCAGTTGGGATCAGCCCAAAGGAAAGCATGAAGGGAATCAACCCCCAAATTAATATATTTGATCAAATGAAGAAATTGCATGTGAGCATTTATCTATGGGATTCATTGTCCCTTCTAGGACAAAAAGAGGTATTGAAGAAAGAATTGCATGAACTAGATCAACAGGCTGTCCCAGCTGACACTAATAACATCTTAATGAAAAATGGGCAGCCTTTTGCTTTAGATCAGGTAAAGAAAGAAGAAAGGACTCCCCCTTTTTATGTATCTTTGGTCATAGGGGATTTCTTAGTACATAATTGCATAATCAACAGCGGGGCCAACACTTCAGTAATGCCCAAGTGCATTGTTGACAAGATGGGATTAAAGTATGAAGCAATGAACAAAGGAGTCTTGCAATTAGATGGGACACCTACAAAGACAGTTGGAATCTTGAAAGGATTGAGTTCAATATTGCATGCCTACCTGACATTCTCAATCCCCCATGATATAGTGGTAGCAGACGTTCCTCCATTTTCACAATCTGTTTGTCTAGGGACTTTACGTCCAAGATAGGTGGTTATCTAGTAGAAAACTGGTCATATTTGGTTTTCAGAACCAAGTACGGGACCAAGGTGAAAATTGAATCTGAGCCACTCTACAAGGACCACCTAGAGCCCTATTCACCCAAGGCAGTGAATGTCAGTTACACCATCATCAATCTAGAGGAGTCTCAGACGAACAAATCTTCATCTTCTGCTCTTGAAGGAGTCATAGATCTACTCTTAGATGAGTGGGGGAGTGATAACTTTGAGCACAATCCTTATAATTTTATTGAAGAGGTAGACCTTGGCGTCTATTGCTTGCATGAAAAAGGCGCCGTCATGCCCAATATAATGAAAGAAAATAAAGAAGACCTTGGCCTATGGCAGCTATACTTCGACGGTTCCAAAAGTAAACTAGGTGCTGGTGGTGGGGCAATGTTAGTTTCCCCATCTAAAGAAAGGTACTTTTCAGCTTTCTATTTCCAATTCTCTTGTACCTATAATGTTGTAGAATATGAGTCTTTGATTCATGGACTTGAGTGGGCAAGAAAGAGAGGGATCAGGAAGTTGCAAATCCTGGGGGACAGTGAATTAATTGTGAACCAAATAAGAGGCCTAAACCTAACCAAGAACTCCTTACTGAAGTCTTACAAGCACAAAGTCTATGACTTGATGGATGATTTCCTTACTCTTAACATTACCTCAATTCTCAGGGAACAGAATAAGCAGGCCGACAGGCTGGTAGCTGTTGGCACCCAATTTGATGTTTCAAAAGAGATAAGTAGGGATTGTGGTTCGTGCCATTTAAAGGTGGTGGTTCGGCCTTCAATTCCAGACAATGTTATAAATTGGTAGGGCTTTGAAAGTGACCAATAGATTTCTCTCTTCCTACAGGAAGAAGCTGAGTTCACGGTCCACAATCAAGTGAAATTACAGTAGCAATATGAAAATCAGATTGTTCAATTAAAGAACAATAAACTCCTTAAGGGTTTGGTCATACTTGAAAGTATTTTCAATAGATATGACTAACTAAGAGATGAAAAATCATGCATCACTACCAAAGAGGAGAATTATGAAAAAGTTGAAATCTTTAAGGAAAAGTTACTGGCAATTGTAAGGTTTGCACGTTTCAAGAAAGGCAAGCTTTCATTCTACTGTGTCAGGAGTTCGCTGACATCTTCACCTGGAATTATAGTGACTTGAAAGACTTTGATCCAAGACTCACCCAGCACACCATTGAATTAGATGAAGGTGTAAAACTAGTCACACAAAAATAGAGGCATGTTAATCTGATGATCGAGCTCCTTATGCAAAAAGAATTGGTCAAGTTGATTGAGTTTGGCATTATATTTCCAATCAAACATTCCTCATGGTTGGCCAATTTGGTTCCAGTTAGAAAGAAAAATGGGGAAATCAGGCTGTGCATCGACTTCAGAGACCTTAATAAGGTCTCTTTAAAGGATCATTATCCCCTCCTGAACATGGAGCAGATCCTCCAAAAGGTAACTGGTTCTGAATGTTTCTCCCTCCTGGATGGTTATTCGGGATATAATCAGATTCTGGTGTGAGGCTGTGACCAATACAAAATAGCTTTCACCACTAAATGGGGAACATTCACCTATTAGAAGATGCCTTTCAGGCTATCCAATACTGGTGCTACCTTCTAGCGAGCCATGGACATGGCTTTTAGTGGTTTGATAAATAAGAACGTGTTAGTGTACCTCAATGATATAATGGTTTTCTCCAAGGAGGTGGGACAACATATGGAGCACCTCAGGCAGATTTTTGAGAGGTGCAGGGAATTTGGCATCTCCCTAAATCCAAAGAAATATGTATTTGTTGTTCATGAGGGGAAACTTCTTGGCCACATTGTGTCCAAGGAAGGTTTATCTATTGACCCTGAAAGAGTCCGCTCCATCCTGGAGATGTCCCTACCAAAGCACAAGAAAGGCCTATAGAGTTTCTTTGGCTGGATAAATTTCATTCAGAGGTTCATTCTAAATTTTACTGAGATAGTTAAACCCCTAACCTCTATGCTAAGGAAGGGTGAAGAATTCAAGTGGACAACACTAAGAAAAGATATCTTTGAAACTATCAAACAGGCTTTGACCCGGCTCCCACTCTAATTAGCCCTGACTTCAATAAAGACCTCAATCTCTATACCCTCAGCAATGGAGAAGTAATATCCCTTATGCTTACCCAAGCAAATAGTGATGACTTCGAGCAACCACTCGCCTTCTTCAGCCAAGGGTTAGAGGACTTTGAAATCAGGTACACCTACATAGAGAAGCAAGTCCTAGCAGTAGTGCACAGCCTGAATAAATTCAAATATATGTTGTCAAATAGCAGGATCCATCTCATGGTTCCACATCCTGGCGTCAATGATTTCTTGACCAATCAAGACTTAAATGAGAAAAGAGTGGGATGGATCACCAAAGTGATGGAGTATGACATAGACATCAAAATAACCAAGTTGGTGAGAGGAAGGGGCCTGTGTGAATAGCTAGCAGTAGATTTGAGACAAAAGGGTGAAGACAGCTTGCTGATCCATGATGCGGCCACTGCAAAAGAACTAGCTATCATAAGAGATTAGACGCTGGACATGAGGTGCTTCCTTCTTCTAGGCGAATGTCCACAAGGTCTCGGTAGGGCCGAAAGAAGGTATTTTAAACTTCAGTCCCTTCCTTATGTCTTGATTGATGGAGTATTATTTAGGAAGGATCTCTCTGGGGTTCTCTTGAGATGCATTGACCCTAGTCAAGCTGACAAGGTATTGGCTGAGTTTCATGATGGGCCAACAGGTAGCCATTTCACCCCTAAGACCACATCAGCAAAAATAATGAGAGCTAGCTATTTCTGGCCCACTCTTTTCAAGGATACCTATGCCTAGGTAAGGAAGTGCTAGAAGTGTGCACTTTTTGATGGAAAGCAACGATTGGCTACCATGCCCCTACAGCCCATCCAAGTTGAACAACCATTCATGTAGTGGGGCCTAGATTTCATAGGGATGATCAATCCTCCCTCCAGTGCCGGACACAAATGGGTCCTGACTGCTACAAATTATTTCACCAGGTGGGTGGAAGCCATCACTTTAAAGGAAGCAAATGAAAGCGTAGTCCTGGATTTCTATGAGGACTTAGTGACACATTTTGGGGTCCCAACCACTATAATTTCAGACAACGCCTTAGATTTTTTGGGAACCAAAACTAGTGAATGGGTGCTAAGGTATGGTATATACCTCAGCACTTTGTCAAATTACTACCCATAGGGGAATGGGCTGGCTGAGTCCACTAACAAAAATCTGATTAGAATTATAAAGAGAACCATGGAGGAAAATCAGAGAACTTGGCATGCCAAGCTGAAGACAGCTCTATGGGCTGATCGAATCACTCTGAAGAGAGTAACCAGAAATTCTCCATATATGCTTATGTATGGAAGGGAAGTAAGGCTTTCCATCTCACTTGAATTACGAGCACTGGACCTCATTCATCAGCTACAGTTAGAAAATGGAAATAGCATGGAGGTCAGATTGTGTGAACTAATGGAGCTCTAGGAGGTAAGGAATCGAGCCATGGTCTCTATGATCAGTCACTAACAACAGGTGAAAAGACATTTTGACAAGAAATCTTTGTCAAAAAATTTCACTAAAGGAGACATTGTCTTAAAATGGGACGAAGACAGAGCTAAGCCCAGAAAACATGCAAAATTTGATGCCCTCTAGAGCGGTCCTTACATAATTACTCAGTGCAAGCAACATAATGCGTTCTAACTCTCCAAGTTGGATGGCAAAGAACTATGTATCCCAGTTAATGGGATACATCTGAAGCATTGCCACTAATTTTTTTTGGTTTGGCTATACATAGTTTCCCTTGTAGTTTTCCTTGTTTTCCCTAAGTGTAGTTTGCACAGTTAGTTGTTTTTAGTCTTGTGTGTTTCCTTCCATTTGTGGGGGTAAATTTTGTATTTTTAATCTGGGGATCTTTTGGGTTGTTATTAATTCTTTCAAGCTACATTTGACTCTACACCCAATGGTATTAAAAGGCAATTGGTTCCTAAACATAATAGGCATGCTTCCCCTGTGAGTCGCTAATCTGTTGACCAGTTTTACCCGTAGGCAAAATCTCGATCACCTTCTACACTTGTTGTGAAAGACCAGTCATTTTGGGTTGCAGGGTCCATTTTCAAGTTCAACACGATTAGTTCAAGCTTGGTTTGATATAGGAGGCTCATCAGCATTGGGTTCATCCTTCGTCAGGTTCATTAGTTCAACTTTGTTCATCAGCAGGTTTGGTTCAATGTTCTTTGTCCTTGACCGAAGGGAAGTCTAAGTTCAAGAAACCTAAGTCCAGGTCTTGAATTCTTGTAGACATGGCTTAGTGCAAATGCAGAGGCAAAGGAGTTGGGTCACATGGAAAAATACCGCTAATTGCATTCCATGTTGAAAATACCGCTAGTTGCATTGAGCGGTGAATGAGAAAGGCCCGCCATTTAAATTAAATAAAAAAAATAAAAAAAAAGAAGGGAGAGCCACGGACGTTCAAAGCCCACGGCTTAGAACACGACAAAATGGCCACTCACTACTGTGAGTAGAAAAATGGCTGCTCATAGCAGTGAGCGGCAAAATAGCCACAAAACTTTCACGGCTAAGAGCGTCAGAGTTGCCGTGAGCAACACAAAGCCCCCAACAAATGTCTGCGGGAGCATGCAAAGTGGGGAGTGTGGGTGGGGAAATTGCCAAGCCCGTCAGCTAGCGAGGAGCAGGAAACATTGTAGATGGAAGGGTTTTCACCACCCACTACAAACATTGTAGATGGCGGGGTTTTCACTGCCCACTACAAACATTACAGATGGTGGGGTTTTCACCGCCCACTACAAACATTGTAGATGGTGGGGTTTTCACCGCCCACTACAAACGCATATAGTCAGCGGGGTTTTCACCACCCACAGCAAGGTCTACCAAGCAAAAAATAGCCTGTAAGACCCTTTCAAAAACCCATGGCCAATATTTAGTTGCTCATAACACTAGCGGGAAATCACCACGAACAACGGTCTGTGTGGAAAATGCATGCAAAACAAGGAGAGTGGCTGCATGCAAAATGAGGCAGCAAGCATGGTCCTAGCCGACTTATGATGTCATCTACAGTATTTTTCCTCTTCCCAATGAAGACTAAGGCTGCCACTTGCAAGCAAAAGGCCAATGAGACTCCTCTTGGCTCTTCTGATATAAATACATAGACTTGGTCATTTTTTAGGGATCTTCTCCAATTTTGTAAAGAGCACAGCTCTCCAAATTTTCCACTTGAATCAATAAAATACAGTTTTTGCCTCCATCTTGGATAGATTTGCTGTGTATGCCATGAGTATTATTTGTGTTTAGTCATTATTTTCAATGCTTTCACAGGTTAATGCCAATAGACTAGTCATCCACAAGGGCCATTCCTGCAGCTGAAAGGAGAAGAGCAATATTTGAGAAGGATAGAATAGAGGAAGTTGCTTATAAGTGTGCATTCCATAGCACCTTGGTTAACCTCTATTATGTATTTTCAATTATAGCCTCCCTGTTAGTCTTAGCAGCCTAGTTCTTCTGCCAGATGTGTAGAGTATATTTGCATTTCTCTTGATTCTAAGAGTGGATGTGGAAGATCAACCTTTATTTTGGTGTATCACCTCTTTAGAGTACGCTGTTTGTTTTCATGCTTTTCTTCTCCCTTTTCATCCCCCCTAGTTTTTAGCTGTGTATATATATATATACCTGTACGTAAATTTTGCTGCCTGAAATAAACAAGATACATCAGAGGGAATTAGCCCATACCTAGAGACTCTCCTCTCTTGCTTCGCCATCCCACAGGTGAGAGAGGAGTTTCCATGTTACGGGGAGAGGGCATGATTCTGTTTTCTTGCCAACTGGGTGCACTTTCCAGCGTCAACAGATATCATTGTAAAAGTTTAGCTCCTATTTATGTAGGTGATTCTCCTTCTAATTAGCCTAAGAACTCACTTCCTTATGAGATTACTAGTGTGTTTTTTTTTCCAAACCCACTCATAAGCCTTATCCTGCATCACACACTCCATTTAAAACTCCTTCATCTCCCACTACCTCATATTATATCTCCTTCACCTCAAATCCATGAGCCTATCCATAAACTTTCCACCTTACCCCTTCTTGAGGAAGAGACTATCTTGAGAAAAGCTAGTGAAGAAGAACAAATTTAATTCATGGCTAATCAAGAGGATCTCATAAGTGACTATGAGGAAGAGATAATCATAGGGACTCCTATTGATGAAAAAATTGAAATCCACAAGCTTTTGCCTCCATATTTGAAAGAATGTGTATTCATGAAGAATGTGGATAATATTTGAAGAGATAGGTATTTGAAGAAGACTCTATGTTTGATCAAGTGGTTGTGAATGGACATCTCAAGCATGAAGTGGAATGTGCTATGAAGTATGGAAAACACTTTAAAATCACTCATCAATAATTGACAACATTAAGAGAGTTTTATGAGACCAAGTTACATGAAATAGCCCTTGAATATGACATCCATGATGAAGAAGATTTATGACAGAAGCTCAATGTCGTATGCAAGGAATTTGATAGTTTAGGTAAAGTTTTTTCTTCTCCAAAATATTGCATAGCTAATGAAAATATTTTTTTATGAATCTATGCATGATATTTAGTGTTCAATCAAACATAAAAATGAAGTTATTTCTCCTAGTCAAGAACCTACTTTCATGGAGTCATTTGATGATGTTAATGTACAAGAAGTTATAAACATGGATAGTGATGTCAAGATAGTTATTGTAAAGCCTAAAATATAGTCAAGAGATTCATATGAGGTAAAAACACATTAAAGGATGTGGGAACATGGTGGAGGGAATCTTAATGCTTCCAAACATCAAGCACATTATCTTAAGGAAGAGGATAAGGTTGAGAAGAATGTCATATTTTGAAATTTGAACATCAAGGACCAAGTTAATGAGAAGGATGAGACTATTTGGATGAAAGAAGATTTAATTTCCTTGGTAAACCTATTTATATCTTCTTGGTTCTCATTGAACCTAATGCCAACAAAGTTTGAAAACACCATGAAGGAGATGAAGGCATCAATGTTAAAGGACTAAAGGTTACATGTCTCACTAAATATCTCATGTCATGAAGTAAGGTTTCAAACTTCCCCTTTGATCCAGGATGGATTTTTTAACTTATTCTAGTGAGTTTTTGAGTCAATTGTTTAGTTTGATGTATGTGTGTTCCATAAGTGTTTAGGAAGCATAAGTGCATTTGCTTAGTTTTTTGTCTTGTTTGTTGCTTCTTCTTGTTTATTCCTTATTTTTTATGTGTTTTTAAAGGAAAAGTGTGTGTTAGGATTTGTGTATATGTGACTCCATAATCCAATGGACTAATAAGGCTACTAGTCTAGTTAGCATAACAAGCATGCTACCCTTATGAGTCACCAATTTATTGACCAAATTTAACTTTTAGGTCAAATTGGGGAACCCATAGGTAAAAACGTGAGTTTTAAGTGTTTTATGGGGTTTAATTTTTGACCATAAGGTATATCATATGTCTTTTAATGTAATTCAATGTTATATAAGCCTTGGCCATTAATTTTATTAGCCAACATGTCCTTTTGAGTCATTTTAGGGGTCAAAATTGATAATTTAATGACTTGTACAGGTTTATATGGAAATATAAAGGTTTTAATAAGTTTTTTCCTATTTTTTGTGTCCTAAGAAGTCTTTGGTAATTGTTACTAACTAAAAATTGGTAGTTTCCTAAAAAAAAGGTAGTTTTATTGAAAAACATGAGCATTTAATGAGGTTTAATAAATTTTAAAACCTCCTATAATTTAGGATGTTTTATTAGTGTCCCTTGGTATTCCATACACTCACTTCAATGATTTTTTTGATTAGAAACACAAAAAAATGAAGAAAACTACTTATCTTTCCTTCTACTAGGCTTAGAAAGCAAAAACAGTCTTAAGGTTTGTACTTGGTATGATCAGTGTGAGAGGTTTTAGGAAAAAATCTCTTAGAAGTGTATTATAAACTTAGTCATATTCCATTTGAATTTTTTTTTAAAAGGAATGGTTGTATGAGCTTTATGAACCATTCCTAAGAATTTGACCTTTCAAATCTACTTGCTAATCTATGTACCCTATAGGTTTTGCCTTGGTTTGAGTAATTTCATAAATCTAGATACTAATATTGATTATTAATTATATTAAACTCATTATATAATTCCTACATACTTGGTTTCATGTTTGAAGGTGTTTTGATGGGTAAATTATCTCAAGTTTGCAGTCTGGTCCCTTTCTATGCAATAGGTAGTTTTTCACCATGTTTAAAATTTCATTCTTTGAAAATAGCTCTAGTGGGTTTTGTTAGTTTCATTATAATGCTTATAAATATCTATAGATTTCAATTCACATTTCAATGTCATTTTCAAATCAACTATTGTATGAGTTGCAGTCATAAGTCACCATACAATTGTTTGCTATATGACTATCATATCAGTCAGCTAGGTACCTTCAAGGGGGTTCATATTGATCTTGAAGTGTGAAAATTTTATTGATCTCAAAAACATATTTATGTTTCATATAAAAAACATTAAATGGACATTATTTCACTATTTAAGCAATTTCCTTGAACACATGATTCCAATCTACCCATTGCTTGCAAGTTCTTAGGATGCACCTATAGACATCCTCATTAAAGCTAATCATGTCAAAAAAGAGGTTCATAAGCTAACCAAAGTTTTGATAATGAGGAAATTATAATTGAAAATATTATATAAGGTTTAAACACCATTTAAACCTACAATTAATATTCATTTTCTACACTTAGATTTACTACTTGTATGTAAAAATGTCTACCTACAAGTCATAACACAGAGATATAAAGGTGATTAAATGATGAAACTGGAGCATGAGGAACCCTATCCTAAAGTCTTAGTTATTTTGGGAATCATTAAAATCCTAATTTAGGAGATAAGTTATAAAAATGAAGTGTAAATTACCTCTAAAGGATGCTGAATGAGTTTTAGGCCCACTTTCCCAAAAAGTGTACAATGGAACACCTAGGGGTTTTGTTGACACTTCATAACATGGTTATAAGAGCCTTTGATGGATTTTCATGGTTTTGGATTATAGTCTCTACATATGAGATGAACCTTTAAATTTATAAATGGAGGATGAGCAATGGATATTGGGTTTTAGATGGCCCTAAATTCTCAACTTATGCACTGATTATAGGCAGTGAAACCTACTGGCCTGAGTTAAATAAGAACTTTTTCTCCACTAAAGTTTAAAATGATACTATTACCCATATAAGGGTGGTTAAAAATGATTAATATGAAAATTAATGGCATAAATATATTTGAATGGGGAATATATAGTGTTTTTTCCTCCCATGCAACTTTTAATTTGTACAAATGGCTTGGTGAGCACCTACAACTAGCCAATATAAGGTCCAAGTGTGAAAAGTTACTTTTTTCTTGCAATAGATACATCCTAGGCATGTTTAGTATTTTTAAATTTGATTTAAATATTTCCCAAAGGATTCAAGTATATTTATGATAAAAAATGATGATTTTCCAAGCCATACTAATCTACAGGTGTCAACTTTTTGAACACTCACATACAACAAACCTCAACTCTTATACCTTTCATGAGAAAGACTTGGACATAGATACACCTAAAATATTCATGAAGGATGTTTTAAAGTGGATTTAAATGACTTTATTTTAATCATGGGTCATGTTTTATAGGTTCTAAGGGAAATGAATATCTACAAAAACCCCTACTCTACCATACACAATTAGCTACAACCAACTATAGCTAAAAGTGATTCATGTAGTGACTATTATAGGCTTGAGACCTAAAAAGGGTATGTAAAATTTGACTAAAAATATAATAAAGTAGTATTTAATGTGGTATAATACCTTAAAATGAGGTAAGAAACTCTAGAGGTGTGATTTACACCTATAGGTAGAAAAAATATGCAGGTAGGCTCAACTCTCTCAGACCTAGTTAGGAAAGAACATAGTTAAAGATGTAGACATGGATGGGAAAAGTTAATAAGGATAATGAGAAGTTGGATTATGATATTTAATATCACTTTATAATCAATAAGGGAATAAGAGGTTCAAATTTTGCATCACATAGTACTTTTCCTTTAATTAAACATAGTCAAACAGGAAACTCAATCCAAGCCATGCAAGTTATATGAAAAATATGAAGGGTTATTGAGGGATAATTGTGTTATAATATTTATTTTATAAAATCTAGTATTAAAATTTCAACATAAATATGCCTCTTACAATGGATATAGATAAACTAAGTGGCTGAGACAAGCTAAACAGAGTCCACTTTGGAATTTCCTACATACAGTCCTTTCTTCACAGTTTGATTGGGTTTTCAATGCCTTTGAGGGGTATAATAACATAATAAAAGGATAATTTTTTGTGTATGGAACACATATAACTTGATTAAATCCCTCAAATTCTAAATTTTATTGAGAGAATAAGGGAAGTAACCCCTATTTTGTCTGAGATAGAGGGTACTTCCCCTCATGCATACACTATAAATTTTGGGGAAGAATGGTGATAAGATGAGGTAGGGAGCTGAGTAGAACTTAAAAAAATATGTGTGAAGTTGAAACATACTCAGTTAAACATATAAAAAAATTCATAAAAGAGGGAAGCCTAACAAGGTGATCTAGAATACAAAAGTTGTAGATAGGCCTAAAGGCAATATTTTGACCTAAGGACCAAATAAGATAACAATGACACTTCTAGCCCTATGAGTGATTTAAAACTTGTTTTTATCATGTATATGGTATTTTAATAGATATATTTAATCTATTGGTATGTAGTAAAGACATCAAAAATGTTATTTTTGAGCAAAGGTTGGTGGTAGGCCTATTGGACAAGGCTAGACCTAGTGTCCAAATAAAGACCCACTTATATTTATATGTATTAAATAGAATTAAAAATAATTTAGGAATTTTTTTAGGGTTATTTAATAAGTGTTAGATATTTTAGAGTGCAAATAAAACCAAAGGAAGCCTTTTTTGGACCTTAAAACCACTTCAATATGTAGGAAAAGAGGAAAACAAGCTTGATAACTCAAGTTTTAATGCTTATATATTTCATGAGTAATTTCATGGAGGAAAAATATTTTGGAAAAGTTATAATAGGTCTTAAAAAACAAATTTGTGCAATTTTTATACAAATTCAATGTCAGGTTTTTATGAAATAACCTTAAGAGGTGAAACTTCTTAGAAACACTCCAAAACCCTTATGAAGACCAAAGTGGAGAAATGAAGATGAAGATTCATTATAATCAAATATTTTAACCATGAAACATGTTTTAAATTTATATTACTCACTCTAACTCCCTCCCATTCTTTTTATCTATATGGAATGTATATACAGGTGGCAAAAACAAGGCATT
Source organism: Torreya grandis (assembly GCA_037957365.1). Lineage (NCBI taxonomy): Eukaryota > Viridiplantae > Streptophyta > Pinopsida > Cupressales > Taxaceae > Torreya > Torreya grandis. Next base: position 547,219 of record JARHVA010000920.1, read on the forward strand.
TAAAACATTTTGTGTGTTTTGTATGATACAAGAGGTTTCAAGAGGTAAAATAAATTTTAGGAGGAATATAATTACTTTTAATATCCTCTTTATTCCAATTTATTCCAAGGAAAAAATCCCAAATATCCAAACTAGGTGTTTTATCTCAGCCAGTCAAAAGTGGCATATTAGAGAAGCTAGTGAAGAAGGTGTAAAATTCAAAGTGGGGTGATTTTAATGTGTTAATAATGATTATAATTCAATTTATGGTATTTAAAATTTTCATCCACTCCATCCCATGTATTTTAATGAGAAACATATTCCAAATTTGAGGCCAAGTGTGTAGGGTGCATGAAAGAGGAGTTTTCTAGATTATAGATGATGATGACTCCTTTATAGATGATTCTAGAGGAACATACATAAAAAAATGCATGGAGATTAATTTATGATGTATTTAACCTTAATAAAAATCATTATACCTGCTCCTATTTATCTATTAGGTGATCAAATAGGGCCAATCATGAAGGCAATGTTTTTGAGCCAACACAAGGAGTTTCATGCCACTTTACAAGAGTTTGATGACTTGTGTGAAAACTTGTTCTTCCTAACCTTATATGGATCATCATATGTACTATTACCATGCATAATTAGATCCTTTTATCATCTTTAAAAGTGTCCTTGTGACCCTTGGGCTTCTCTCTCTCTCAAGCGTTATAAGAGCTATCATTTTGGACTTTGTAATCTTATACCACACTAGGTATGGTGAAGCCCTACTAGTTTTGAAACATTAATTCCCTTAGAAAATAAATTAAATTCATTTTTTAGTTCATATATTATCTTTTTAAAGTTTGTGAAGATATGTATTGTGAATGATTAAGAGATATTTATTTATCCTTGTTTTCTCTCAATCCTTCCATGTTTGATGCAAGTGATTTCATGCCTAGTAGGTGATATGAAGTGTTGTGAAGTGTATGGAAAAATTATTAAGTGTAAAATTAAGTATTATCATCTATAAAATTATCTATTTTTCCCACTTACCTTGGATAGTCTTCATACATGGCTCCTTCATATTGAAATATTGATGTTAGTGCATTTTTGGACTCATAAACTAGTGTTGTATGCCTTGTCTCAAAAGTGTTGGATTATAATAGTATTATGGTAAATAATATTGATACATCACCCATTATAATAGGTTTAATTTCATTCCAAATCTATCCCTTTTTTTCATAAATAATTAGTTAGTATAGGTGAAAGCATTTCAAGGCACATCTAGGGAGATAACCCTTCATTCTAGAGATTCATCTCACCAAATTGACTACCCACAGCAAGTGATATGTTTCTACTATGATAATTTTATGAGGAGAGATGATTCATATCATCAAAGGGTGATAATCCAAGTGATAATAGTACTTTTTATTTTAACCTTCATCTAGGTATGGCTTAGGTTGGAGAATCTTCAATCAATGTGCCAAGTGTGGTACATGATATCCCATGTAACCCTAAGAAGTATTTTCCTAAATTTAGTCCCATGGGTATAGTAATTATTGAAGATCATATAAAATATTTTAAATTTTCCTTAAGTTTTCTAAATGTTGTGCATTAGGATGTGGCTTATAGGTTATTCCCATTTACCTTAAAAGATGTTGCTTATGAATGGTTCTTAAATGTGCCTAATAATTATATCACTACTTGGGATGGTTTCACTGATATTTTAATAGATTATTTTGGGAATGTTATCAATCCCATTGTTATTTACCATCAATTCACCACCATTAGAAGAGATGCAAGTGAACCTCTAAGGTCCAGTAATTCTAGATTTTAGAAAATGTATACCAAGACCATAGAACCCTATAAACCTGTTGATATTTTAGCTCTAAATACATATGGGGATGTAATAGATATCATGACCTATATATTTTTTAAGAGATCCATGCCAACTATAAATTCATTATCTAGGGAATATTCTAAGGTAGTAACCATCAATGATTAAATTTATCCCCAAGGGCAAATAGCTTACTCAGTCCCAAACATTAACCCACATATGCCTACTCTAAACATCTTTCCAAACAATAACCAAAATATCCTATCCTTAAACTAACTTCCAAACCTCAATCGATTGCCCTTGAGTCATGATGTTCCCAATCATAACCTTAGATTCTTGAGTCATCATGCCACTAATGGATTCAATATAAATGATCAAAGAGCTTTAGTACCTACTAGTGGTGATAGCAATAACTAGGTACATAATTTTGAAACTCCTAAAAAAGAGAATGAATCTATCTTAAAAATGGTTTAAAAGTTGATCATTTATTTTATTTAGCTACAAAAACAAGTTGGAAATAATACTAAAATTTCTATTAGGAACTTCTCATTTCAAATTTTTAATAGGCCAAATAATAGATTTTAGAATGATGGCTTTCATAATAATAATTTTAATGAGTTATCTTATAAGAATAATAATATGGTCATTAACCTTATTGGAATTTCATTACCTAATTTTTGTAGAGTACATTGAATATCCAAGCATGGTAAAATTGAATACATTGAGTTTTTCAAAGCTTTCAAGTCTTACAAGGAAGATTTAGATACATTTGAAGTGGTGCCTAACAAAGATAATGGTGCAATTACTTCTGAATCTAAGTTATTTGATCAAACCTTCATGGTGGAGACTTTTGATTTCCCCTTTCAAGAGGAAAATGAACTTGATGAGATCCTTTAAGAAATCTAGGCCTTCCAATAATTATTAAAGATGAGTTATCCCTTGAAGAATAGAGAGAATAGGAAGCCCTTGAATACCTCAATGTATTCAAATAACTTTGGAAATCCTCTAGACACTTCTTCAAGCAATAATCCTGAGCCACCTAAAGGGAGTACCCCTATAACTAATATTGATATTTCTAGTTCTTCTAATAAAACTAGATATAATATAGTTGAGGATATGAATAAAATAAATTATAACATCAATTTTCATGAACTTACATAGATTACAGAGCAAAGGGACCTCTTGTTGGAATCACTATCAAATAAATCCAACAAGACCCCTAGGGCTGACCATGCCAATGTGACTGTATACAAAGCCAAAGCTGAATCTCCTCTTTTCTTGCTCACTATCAAGATGTTTGGTAAGAATTTGCATAATTAATTACTAGATTCTAGTTCATCTACCAATATCATGCCTACATGTATTTTCAAACAACTTAGATTAACACCTATAAAGTTTGATAGGGTTGTAACCCAATTAGATAAATTTGGAGTTAAGGTTGTTGGAGAGTTATTAAATATTCATATGCAGTTAGCTTCTGAGTGTAGAGTGCATCAATTCATTGATATTTAGGTTGTTAATATACCTGATATTTATGGAATATTTTTGAGTAGGGGATAGACCATGGCTTTGAATGATACATATCCATAGATTTCTCACATTTGTGTCTACCTTGGAAGGGAGTTCCTAATTAGATCAGGGTTGAGATAGAACCAAGGATGAAACACATGATCAATAAGTACAATGTTATGAATGAGAGGGTCAACATAATTGACTCAAACTTAGGGTTTTTTTCCTTAGATATTGATAATCTATGTGATCCCAAGAGTGCTCATGTTATTCCTAGACTATGGAAAGTGCATTTTGATAGTACTAGGTGTAAGGCTAGATATAAAGTATGCATTGTCCTTATTGACCCTATTAGTAAGAAACAACATGCTTCATATAGGATATAATTCATTTACACTAATAATATTGATAAATATGAGGCACTTATCCTAGGTTTGAAATTTGGCATAAAGAATAAGGTCAAAGAACTACTAGTTTATGGGGATTCAAAACTAGTAATCAACCAAATAAGAAGCAAATACCAATGCAAGCTCTCATACATTAAGAGGTATAAGTTCAAGGTTTGGGATATTATTTATTCCTTTAATGATTTTATCATTGCCTCAATCCTAAGGTAAAATAACCAAGCTATTGATGATTTCACCTATACTGTAGCCAACCTCATGCCCAACCAAATTCCCCCAATTTCAGCATTAAATTAAACCCTTATCCTTCAGTGCCTGATAATGTTAATCATTTCCAAGTCTTCAGTGATGATCAATAGATATTGGATTTCATGACCAATTTTGAAGCATTTTGTGCTCATAATATTAATTAGACTAATGAAAATTCATCTAAAGAGGACAAGTTTGATGTTAAATTCATTCAATTAAATGACAAGATCCCTAATGGGATTATTGCTTTAGAGAGACCGTTTGATAAAAACAAACTAATTAAGGTTTATAATATTCCTAAGGTAAGTGTGAAAGAATATAATTTAATTTATCTTGGTCTTCAATATCATCCCTATCTAGTAAATGTTAGAAAATCCTACAAAAACATTGAAAATAAGAAGGCTAACGAGCTCCTTACCCAATACAGGGATGTCATAATATGGTTGTATGATGACATAAATATATTTGATCTAAGTGTCATTACTCACACCATCTCTCTTAAAGAAAACTATAAACCATTTAGGCATTTATAGAGGCTTGTACACCTTATCTTATAACCAGTGATATTCAAGGAAGTTAAGAGACTGTTGGATGATAGGATAGTCTTCCCCATCATGCATTCTACCTAGGTGGATAATTTGGTACCAGTCAGGATGAAGAATGGTGATATTAGGATTTGTATTGACTTTAGGAACTTAAAGGATTTTAATAAATATAAATATCCTCTTCCTTTTCTTGACCAATTTATACAAGTTGCTTTAGGTTCAGCCATGATATCTTTTCTTGATGGCTTTTCAGGTTATAAATAGGTGTTGGCTGACAAAGAAGACAAGATGAAGAAAACTTTCACCATAAAGTGGGGAACCTTTGCTTATAATAGGATGAACTTTGGGATAATTAACGTAGGAGATACATTTCAAAGGGCCATGAAACATGCCTTCCAAGGTCTGATAGGTAAATGCATCATTATTTATATGGATGATCTAACATTTTTTTGTAAAAACAAAGAAGATAAATTCATGCATTTACAGTAGGTGTTTGAAATATTAAGGAGGTATGGAAATTATTTAAATTCTAAGAAGAGTATTTTTTTGTTACTAAATGAAACTTACGAGGTCATGCCAAAACCAAAGATGGGATCTTTATAGATCTTGAAAGAGTGGAGGCCATATCTAGAATAGAGCCTCCCATAGTATAAAAGAGTTAATGTCATTTTTTGGTAAGATAAACTTTGTAAGAAAGTTTATTTCTAGATTTTTAGAGATTGTCAAGCCACTAAATGAAATGATCAAGAAGGTTGACAAGGTCACATGGAATGAATAATATAGAAAGGCATTCAATGATATCAAGAAATCCATTAGCCAAGCTCCAGTCCTAATAAGTCATGACTTTTTAAAGGACTTATATCTCTACTACTTTACATATAATCATACTATGGTTGTATTATTGACTCAAAAAATTGATGGGTGTAATTACCCAATAGTTTTTATGACTACTAATTTTAAGAATGTTGAGTTAAACTATTCATTGATTGATAATCAGGGATATGCATTAGTTAAGGTCATTAAAAAATTTAGGCATTATATCCTTAGAAATAAGGTGTATTATGTTAAGTTAGAATAAGCTAGGAGAATGTATAGGTAAGTGAATGTTAGTTTTGTAAGAGTATGGTTTGGAGATGAAAATAGAAAAATTGGTAAGGTGCTAAGGTTTGATCCAAATGATTGATAATACTAACCCTAGGCTAAGTATTATGCAAGTAGATCATCATGAATTTCAAGATAGTGAGTGGCATGATTCAATTATACATTTAATAATTAATGGTACTTGTCTTGCAAGATTATTTAGGGAGCAAAAGAGGGCCCTAAGATTGAAGGTAACCCATTATCTGATCAAAGATGGGGTCTTATATAGAATAAATTTTGAAGAAATTTACTTGAGATGTGTCTAAAAATAATTCACCCAAATCATGAGCACCTTTCATGAAAAGCTAGGTAGTGGACATCCATCTAGGAGAACCACAACCCATAAAATTCTTATATCTAGCTATTATTGGCCAACTATTTTTAAGGATGCTCATAAAAATGTGAGGGAATGTCACTCATGTCAAGTCTTTAGCACCAAAAAACCAAGGGCAACAATGCCTTTACAATTAGTCATGGTTGATAAACCCTTTTCTCAATGGGGGTTAGACTTTGTTGGGTTCATCAACCCTAATTCATCTGAAGGTCATAAGTATGTCTTTATTGTCATAGATTATTGCATAAGGTGGACTAAAGCTACAACCACCAAATAATGTAAGACTGAGGAAGTGATCAACTTCTTAGAGGAGAACATATGTACTAGGCTTGGAACTCTAGTTTCTCTAGTGTGTGATACTGGATCTACATTTATATCTATAGAGATGATTGAATGGGATTATGATAATGGCATTAGTCTGAAGTTTCCATCCAACCATTATCCTTAAGGTAATGGAATATCTAAGTCTACAAATAAAAACCTAATAAAGGAAATAAAAAATTCTACTACAGACAAGCCCAGGACTTGGCATATTCTCCTTAAGTTTGCACTATAGGATGATAGAATAAGAATTAATAAATCCTTAAGGACATCACCATTTTTGTTGTTATATGGACAAGAACCTATCTTTCTTATCACTCTTAAGTTGCCTACCTACATATTCATGCAAGAATATATGGAAGAAAGTCAAGAGCTTACCAACTCTAGATTGATGGACATCATTCATATAGAAGATGCAAGGGAGAAAGACTTTAATTATTTTACCAAACATCAAACCATATTGAAAAGGTGGTTTGATAATAGGTCAAACGTAAAAGTATTTAATAAAAGAGACTTGGTCCTCCTATAAGACAAAGCATCTGAAAATTCACACCCTTATAAATTAGTCTTTATCAAATAGTAGAGACACTTGGGAAAAACACCTTTAAGTTGAGAAACCTTAAATGGGAAAATTTTATGTTTCCTACCAATGGGTAATATCTCAAGCACTATTTGTTACTGTTCCACTTGCGATTTTCATGGAATAAGCTCTGTAAGATGATTAGACTTAATATAGGTAGGCTACTTGGTTTATTTCAATTTATTTCCTTCATATTCCTTATTTTTATATAAGCTTGTGTATATATTTTTATTTCTATTTCCCTATTTTTGTTTCTTTCTATTTCCTATTTGTTTCTTGTTGCTTGGTTCCTTGTTTTGCAATAATTTCTCTTGGATAATATTGAGCTCAAATTTAGATAATTTGCTTGAAATTTTCAAAATTTAAAAATGTAGGTGTGTATATCATAGATATGATGACTATGGTTCTAAAATATAATCCTAATGTTTTAATGAGAAGAAACTAGTAAAGACCAATAGAATAATCCAATTGTTTTATAAAAACTTTAGACATTGTCTGGACCTCAAATTGATTTTAAGAAGATTTGTAGTTGTAGGATGAGAGCTCAAACTATCATGGTATATCCATACTAGCAATTAATCAACATCCTTTCCTAGGATAAGTGTTTTATCCATAGGTGATTCTATAAAAATCAAACACTTGACCAAATCCTAAAACCTGGCTACCCTAGTTCCCAACCTTATTGAAAGCATAAAGGTCTAAAGAAAATACAAAAAAAGGGACTCAATGCAAAATAAAAATATTTGTGAGCATAGGTGATTTTGTTAGTCTCCATTAGGGATATGGATTCCTAGATGTCAGTGGAGCAAGGCCTTGATTGGATCCAAAGGCATCTCTATCAGGGCTATGGATGCCTGGCTAGTAGCATATCAATGCCCAAGCTTTCCCTGAACTAAAATCATGGTTAGTAATGACTATATAAAGATGCACTAAGTTAGTGTTAATGATTAAAGATATGAAACCTATAAGTTTTCCCCTAAATGCCATGGAAAATAGTAAGTGGAATCAAATTACACACATATCTTGGATATGTCTTGATGTTTGACCCTAATTTTATAAGTGTAAGGTTTATTTCAACCATAATATGATCTGGATAATGATATTGATCAAGTGGAGTGGATGACCCAATTATTTGTCTAAATCAAAGTCTCTAGGTTCTAACATATTTCTATGCCTCCCCTATAAGTCATTATTATTGAGGATAACATACCTCTATTTTTGAAAATTAGGGCCCTTGAGAAACCCTAGAGATTAAACATGAAAATATGGCATGTTAGGATTTTTTGTAGAATTTGAAGATCATCCACTTTATCAAAGGAAAGATTGCTTATTAATTTTTTCTTTAATTTTGTCTAACATTTATAATAAATTGTCTTCATTAATTTTAGTTACAAGTTCCATGGTATTCTTCTTGATAAATTCACGTTTCAAAACCTTGGCAAACCCTCAATTCAAATTTGAATACTAGATATAACTAAATTGGTGAGAACCTAATAAAACCTATTTTGGACTGAAGTACAATAGTCATGTCTAAACATTTAAGTCATGTTTCTTATAACAACTCAATATTATCCTAAAATTGCTTCATCCTCTTTATTATTTGCCCCTTTCAATCTTTTATATTTCTAACTTTTTCTAACGTCACTTTTGTAGGGTCCCTTTTAATATTTCCTAACACTATCCCTTTAATTCATAGCTTGGCCTAAAGTTTTTATCCAAGGCCCCATCATATTTATTAATATGAATGAGAACTTAGCCTTAACACCTTATCCTAAGTCTTTTATGTCACTATGGGTCCTAACTTAATTTCCATGCATCTTTGCATATCTAATAGCATACGCTTCATCACAAGGCTTGATCTAACAGAACAAGGAAGACCCAAGTCTTGGCTTAAAAGGCATGCAAATCACAAGATATAATAATCCATTCTTCCTTATATCCTTTCAATTATATGGTGTGAGAAAAGCCTAATAGAATCCAACACTTAATCCTTAGGCCAATCACATTCAAGATCTCGAATTCTGATCAACAACTCTCTCTTCATCACAAATTGAAGATCAGATGAAGCAAAGACATTATGGAAAAGTTAAAAGCCTAGGAGATCCACAAATTTGTCACACAAGACTGAAGATCAGATGAAGCAAAGACATCATGGAAAAGTTAAAAGCCTAGGAGATCCACAAATTTGTCACACAACATTTCCAAATTTAAAGATTAAAAATAAAGGGGCCCACCTAATAAAAGAAACTAGTCATGACAAATCCTCAGATCACAATCCTATGACTCTCTCTTACTCATAGGACCTTGATCTAAAAAGCACATTGATTCTAAGGAAAAGGAAAATCCCACAAAGTGTCAAGTGTTACTACTAAATTAGGTCATAGTATTTTTATGAGATTAAATTTGACATTCTCATGACCACCATTTGATGTCTGTGAAGATGTATTTGATGTCCATGCGACCGTCAACTTTAATCCCATTAAATTAAAAGCTTCACTAACTTAAAATTGATGTTTGCATGATGGTCATTAGATGTCCATGAGGATTTATTTTATGTATATGATATTTTTAAATTTAAGACAATGAATTATTTTTATCATGACTAAAATACACTCCAAAATGTTATTAGAGAAATTGTGAACTGCCTTGCAGACTAATGGAAGCCCTCAAAAGATGCTAAAAATATGTAAATATTCAATCCAAAAATATTGAATGGTCTTTTATTCTAAATTAATACAAATTATACTTAGTCTAATTTTATATCTCAAAGTCCCCATTGCATTTTTTTAAAATGTCATGAACCTCAGGCTAAAGACTTATACTAAGACATAGTTTAAAAGGGGTCTTGATAACATAAAACATAGACCAAATACTTTTTATGAAGGGTTTTATTATGTTTGTTAATATGATTAGTATCTATTTTCAAAAAATTTAATTTGATCATTTTTACCCCTTTTAACATGTTTTATAAATTTAACATAAATATTTCAGCCCAAAGTATACATTGTATTTATTAGACACAATGTAAATTTAGCCTAAAACATTTAGTTAGCCCCCCTGTATAAATATAAAAAAACATAGGCATACAAACTTTTCCTAAAATTTATTTCATGTTTAATAAAAATAAAATAAACCTTAGTCTAATATGTTTTAAACTAATTCACTACCTAAATAATGCGCTAACTTAAAACCCATGTATCTTGCAGGATCTAAAAATATGTCCTTCATCATGGAAGGATGATCAAATGGTGTAAAGATAACTAGCATCCAATGATTTGTGATTCATCATAGAAGAAAAATCCAACAGAATGAAGACAGTGATGACTTTTTAAAGGGCCACGATCTCACCATGTTACCAATGCTCATTCAACAAAAGATTGACATAGGATATAGAACTTGAGAAGGCATGCAAAGATGTTAAGTGGCATGAATATGAGGATCGATACCAAAAGAATCAATGACAAAAAATCACCCAAATCATGATCATTGACTCCTAGTTAATCATAGGATCTTCATTCAATGGTGCAAAATAAAAGATGGCATTTTAAATACTAATGGATAGTGCTCAAAGGCATTTATGAAAAATATTGTGAAAGGTCCAGATGGATGCCACATAAGCACCATACAAGTAGAAAATGACAAAATAAGATATCTTATATGCTCAAAAATATGAAAGTATAAAGGTAAAGGTCCAAATCAAATCCAAGGCATGTATAAGCCAAATTTTAGATACATCTTACCATTAAAGAATGAAAACCCTAAACCTTGCATAAAATATACCATAAGTAGATTCATTTGGTTACAATTTAATTCGAGAGAAGCTTAATTACATTTTTGAGCATAAAGGAGCTATCATAGAGATTGATTTCTATCCATTAGTGAACAATTTTCAAGCAAAATCCATGGTAGATCATAAGTAGTAGATGAAATATGATACAAAACTCTATTTATCTTAAAATAATGAGGGAAGAATATTCAAGGACACTGAATTGGATGTTGTAACCCTAAACAATGGAAACAATAATTAGTATAAAACCCTCTTCACTATATAAGAGATGAAATCCATAACTAAGGAGGAGAAAATAATTTCCATGGTTAGCAGGATGCACTATGAACTGGTCATAGTTCAAATGGCTAACCTTCATCATGTTGTTGTAAAACCAGAGGTACTTCATTGTATTGATGTGATTGCTCTAATTTCATAGACTATAGGATAGACAATGATTGGATCATCTATGAAATAACTTCTAAGAAGCTAGCCTACATTTCCATTTTATCCTTCAAAAAGTATTATAAGCTCTAAAAACCCCATGTAGACTTGTCTGAAATTACAGAGTGGACCAACAAGCATGACCTAGATACCATCCTTAAACCATGGTTACACTAAGGGAACCATGTATTCAAATACTTTGAGGGTAAGATCCTAATTGTCTAGTTTATGGAAGGGATTAGGACAATCATGAACCTATTAAATAGATCATTAGGAGCCCTCTCAACCACATATGTAAACAAGACATGGGTCTTCAATATATATTTCATGGTAAAAGAGAAGCTCATACCTCTAATTAAAGACTTGATTAGTGTATTCCTAGGAAATCAATTTTCTACCATCAAAATGAAGACTGGAAAGTATTTTTACATGATATCATACTTTTTATATGCCCTACTTTCTTCCATTAGCTTCCCAAGCATTAGAAATTGGTCTCCTAAGGGTAGAACCACCATATCCCACCATTATTTTAAATTACACATCTTCAAATATAGGAACCACATGAAATTTATCTATGACTATGTCTATCCCACTCTAGTGGAGTCCATCATAGGATGTTCCATGCCTAGGGTTCACCCATTGATCAATAAATATGAAGAGATGATGGGAAATATTTGTTTTTATCCAAATTACATAGTAATTTGAATTGAGGGAATCATGTCCCAACCCTATAGATTGCCAGTGTATGTTTTTAGTAAATTAGCAAAATAAGAAATTGTCTCACAACTCATCAATGGTGTTGATGGGGTTTTTAAATAAAATAGGAAATGGCTTCTCCATTTTTTTCCTCTAGTCATTAGAAGGACTGTGCTATAAGATTAGAAGCAATTGGAGATCATGACTCATTTGGATTCCAATTGGATGAACTAAAAATGTGGGTTCCCAAAAATATAGTGGGAGATAATTTGAAGATGTAACAACTCCCCAAGACATTATATGTGCATTAGCTCAGTGTCCATGACACCATCTACATCAAGGTAGAGAAATTTTAATAAGTGTTGACTAGACTTAAAGGGTGCAACACTAAGCTAGAGTATAGGGTAGTAAGTGATGATAAACCAATAGGAGAGGTATGGTAGATGCATCCTCTCTAATATCATTTACTACCTAGACCTTCCACTTCACCTCAGAAACAACCTCAAGTGGATCATCCACCACCCTATTGATAAATTGAGCAAGGACATGGAAAGGAAAATATAGAAGAGATATCTAGAGAGGGACCCTAATCCTCAGAACCATCCCAAAGACCTCCATCTCTAATTGAGTATTTAGAAATGATTTCCCTCAATCTAGATGAAATAGTTGAAGGTGACATCATAGATATAGCTAAGGCATATGACATTGATGAGGAAGAAGGGAAGATTGAAGAGACACAAGTTTAAGTAGGGGATCCTAAGGAGGAGAAAGGAAAAGAGGTTGCTCGTGATATAGTCCCAATAGCTCCTAGGGAAAAGAGGAAGGCAGAGTTGGCATTGGTACCTATTAGACTAAGGGAGAAGCCAATATTGACCTTAACTCACCCCACTAGTGAGGTAAATCTATTTATCAAATAATTCCCCATTCATGGACCAATCATCCTTGATTGGTTTATCTAAATTAAATCAAAAAAGATCCCCTTTTTATCCCACTTATGGGCATTGACAAAATTAGTTAACATAGATGTACATGATGAAATCAAGCCATGAATTAGGGCCATAATGAAGGAAGAAGATGAAAGAAGGATAGTGGCCACTATAAGGCCAAAAATTAATAAAATTTATGCTCCTAAAACATCTATCAGCATAATAATTGATGTCCCAAAACCTCTAAATTTCATAGAGCTAGTCACCATGGTACAATTTAATACAAAGATAGATATATTAGAAAGGGTCACCATAAGGAAGGCCATGGTGGGAGCTGAGGAGTTCACCTTTTAAAAGGTTGAACCTTTTACAAGTCTAACCCCAATTAAAGGATAACCACTCGGTGAGGTTCCCATCTCTGAGGAAAATGTTGAGAGCCTACTAAAGGCCCAGTTAGCTCAGGCCAAGGCTAAGATCAGAGGAATGAAGAAAAGGATTCTAAATTTATAATGGGAAATGAACTTAGAGACATAATCTATTTTATCAGTTCCTAATGCCATAATAAATATGTTTAAAGTATTATTCTTTGATATGTTTGATTCTTTGAAATCAATAAAACTAATGCATGACACATTAAGATAACAAGGTGACATGGATAGAGAATTAATAGTAGAGTGGCAAGTAGTAGAGACTAAATTAAGAGACCTCATTAACATTTTGATCAAGGATGGAATCCCTATATTCAAAACCACTAGCATATCCCACCTAAATGCTATGTTAGGAATAGTAGTGGATAAAGTTTAGAACCTAAGTGTGTGGACAAATAATTTGGATATACTTCTAGCTGATGACAAGGAATTGATTAATATAATTGAACAACTCCTAGGCACTATGCTAGCCAATCCTCTAAAGACTATAACATTAGGAATAATTTATGATGCAAACTACAAACACAGAGTTACCTTGGTAATGTAAGAGATGAAGAGTAAAAGCAAGGGAAAATTAGGCAAAGATAATGGTAGTATTTTAGGTATGATCTTCACAATTAAGGAGAAGATTAGAAAAGCTAGGATCATAAAAGAGGCTATGGCTAGAGATGATAGAGACCTTGAAGACTTAGCTAATTAGGAAGAAATTTGACTCCTAAAGTTAGCAGTGGATTTAGATCTCATCAAAGATCAACATCAAAAAGAAATGGAGATTTTGTAGGAGCAATAGGGGAGTCCATTAGCCATGGATCCACCAACCAGTTAATATTCCTTTTATAAATCATTATAGTATTTAAAAGTAGGGAATATTGTTTTGTAAGGCATATGCTAGTTTATTTGGATACTGCCCCTAGGTCAATGTAATTTTGAAATACAAGTATATTCTAGAACTTGATAAAAAGGATAGTTGTCTTTACTTTTGTACATTTTATGTCTTATGACTAATTGGTGTACTACCTCATCTTTCTATAAAAGCTAGTATTACCATTGGTTACGAGAGAAAAATTTTGAACAAATTTGTATACTTTAAGCAATTAATGAAATCAAGGAATATTTCAAATATTGTCCAATTTTAATGTGTCAATTGTTAACATAACTTCTTCTCTCAATTATTGATTCTATTGCTTAAGTTTGAATAGTTTCTTTGAATTCTAAATTTGCATCTATGATACAAGGTTTATAATTTGTTCATGTGCTAAATTAGTTGAAGGATCCTAGATTTGCTTTAGTTTATTTGGTTTATATTCAGATATGCTAATGATATTTGAGTTTGGTAACAAAAAATTAAATTGAAATCTAGTTCTTACTTGTATAATTTCATATCATCCTTAGGAATTATGCCTGGTATGTGGTGGAATTTGAGCTTTGCTATTTTGCATCATATATTGGTTAAATGTAGGTTCAATCATAATTAGAACTTTATCATGATATTTGAGTTTAAGATCAACAATAAACTTTTTATTTTATACCTTACCCTTCTCTTTGATCCCTTTTTTATACCATATCACTATAGCTTAGATTTCATTATCAATATCAATATAGATTAAGCTTGTAACCTAAATTGGGACATAATTCACTGAGTATTAACATAGATCCTCTATAATTCACAAAGAACAAGCCATGATTTCCCCCAACCATCACTTATTACAAATTTTTTAGAACACTCATACATTATTCTACCACTATTTCACCACAGGTGACATAAATTTTCCATAACCTACTACTCATGCTCTGAATTCCTAGAATTCTAAAATAAGAAATGTTCTCTAAACACTAATAACCTCTATGGTGCATTTAGAGACATCAATAGGTACCTAATTAGATTTATTTTTATACACATTGATTACATCTACCTTATCACCCTTGTGTAATGCTATAATAAAACATAAATTTTACATTACCTATTTATGCTCATATTCTTTTACATTATGATGTTATGTCTGTATATTATATTGGAATATCACACATTTATCATATATACTTCAACTAATGTATTTTATAGAGTTATTTTATTTTGAATATAGTTCTTACATAGGTTCCACAACTACCCTCAAAAATATGGGGGATTCATAGGGGTTTTTCACAAAGATCGGGCTCTTACTTTGTTATTCATAGACCATTTTCAACACACAAACTCAATTTTAAAAATTAGAAAAATGTCAGACATAGAAAAAAATAGGGACTCAGAAAGTATATTATACCACCCAAATTTTAGGCCAAATAGAATTTATCACCCATAATGTGACAATAGAATCAGAGGGCACTATTGTCCACTACAAGTCATTATTATCTAGCAGCCCCAACTTTAAGGCAACCCAGATTAGCCATACTAGTATATTAGGTAGGATATAGATTTATATATTTATAATCATAAATTTTATAGTTATGTTTATATTTTTATTAAATACAATAATATGAACTCTAATTCATACTAATTACTTAAATATATGGTCATAATGCATGACAAGTTCACTCCCACATTTATTTTGGACATAGATTCAATTATTACATATTCAGATCAAAATCAACATATTCATATATCAAATTTGGGGCATGTGTGTGAAGCATAATTTATATATACTCAATTACACATAGGTTGATCAAATGGAATGGAAAAATCCATATCATTCTATATGATGCATACACTTTCTATCATGCTATGGGTTGTCACTAGTTTCATGCCCTAATCCATTTGTAGTGGTTGGCATTCTTGAGTGGCCTAGAGACACCTAATATACTTGATTTATTGTAGAGATAACATAAATAGTTATCTATACCTTGTTAGATACTTTAAACACTTTAAATAGTTTATTTTTAGATGCATCTACTTAACATGAGTGGGTAATGATGGATTCATGACCTAGTTGACTTTTTGAGCCACCCACATGAGAGGGTTACACACAGTTATAATCTTATCCAAGTTATTCATAGATCTTGATCCACCAAGAAAGGGTGGGTAATGGTTGAGTCAAAACTAGATTAAGTTATTGATCCACCCATATGATGATTGAGAAAGTTATTAACTCAATGTAATATATTTAATTGTTTGATCACTATATACACTCACACACATAGGGTATCACTAGCTTCATGCATTATTTCATTTACCTAACAAGGTGTATTCATTACTTTCCTCTCTCTTTACTCAGCTTTACTCAATTACGTTATTCATCATAGTATTTTGATTTTGATAATATTTTAAGTAAAGAGTAATTATTAGATGTTTCATTTTAGGTCATTGATTTGGATTATGTTTCACATATGTAGACGTAGATTCACAATCTCAAATTTAGCTAAATGGGCTTCACTTCTTAGGTAAGTCTAGCTACATTTCATTTTCCCTTTAAACTAGTCATTTAGATTCGCTTTATTTCTTTCATAAAGGGGGGAATGCAATCATCTAAATTTTTTATTTGGATGCTAAGATTTTTGTGTTGAATAATTTTAAATGATGTCATGGTGATGTCATAGAGGTGTCCTAGTGAGTGGTTGAAGTGCCTTGATAGTTTAAGTGACAATGACAAAGTGTACAATGTGATTGACCTAGTATGCTTAAAGTAATCTTGGTTGATCTTCAGCTTTGGCATTGTTAGAGATGTTTAGGGATGATTATGGTGATTTTATAATGTTAAATGGGTTCCATAAGATGTCTTATATGTTTTGAGATATTGTGTGCATGATTGGAATTTATCTAGTAATCCATTGTTTTCATCTAGACATTTTGGGTCCAGTGGTAGAAAATCTGAATAGGTAGTTTGATGACATCATAGTTACCACATATGGATGATTTAGGGGGAGTTGGTCATATGGTTGTGATAAAATTAGTCCCTAGTTTATATGTTAAAAGTCTTAGTTTATGTGCCTAAAAGAAACAAATGATATACAAGTTCAAAGTTGGGCTCCCAAGAATTTTGATATTATTTTCCCATACTCAAATTTTTAATATGGAAATAAAAAATGAGTAGGAATTTAGACCTCTGTAGCTAAATTTTCCAAAGCCTTATCCTTTTGTGCCAAAGGTCTAGGGTTCAAAACCACCGACCACCTTTTTAGGCACTTGGATGAGTGAAAAAGGTCAGCCTCCTCCTTTTTTGGTGCGATTTGACTTTGTTTTGTCCCACCATTATTGGGAATATGGTTTTCCATGCTTAAAATAGATGAGTTTGTTCCCTTTTCAAATTCATACGACTTAGGTGCCAACTTAAGCCACCACTTTGACTTGGTCTTAGCATGATTGGTGGGATGACATGGCGGGTGATGTGGCAGCTTGTGTAAGTTGGTCTTTGGCACCTTATTTCAAAGTGATCAAAGTTTGAAATTTAAATACAATTTCTCAAATAACATGTGAATAAAAAAAAACCAAACCAATTTTTTTTTTACATGTAATCATTTTGCCACGTGTTAAATGGCTATTGTTACAAATTTCAAAACAACCTCGAAACATGTGCCACATGTCACAAGAGACATTTTTGACCAATCTTCAAATGGCCATAATAGAAGCTCCCAAACTAAGATTTACATTCCAAAAAATGCATAAAATATCTCAACAAGCTCTATGCTGTGAAATTGGTTTCATCATGTTTTGAAAACTTTTTCTAGAATGAACTCCAAATCACACCTCCCTAAAAAGAGGCTTTTGGTCTCCAAAAGTTGATTATCACCTAAAATCTTATAACTAGTCTTCTGTATCCATGAAAATAGAACCCAATCATAGTAAGAGATATAAACAATTGTATTAAAATGATTCACAATCAAACTATAAAAATGCCTAATCCAAATGCATGAGTAAGTGAATCTGCAACTGCAAAAGTGATTACAACATATCAAACTGCCTGCCCAACTATCACATCTTGTAAAGTAGTGAATTGTCAAAAAATGAAACAACTCCCAATGTGACTGCAAGACAAATTATATAATGTTGACAACATACAATTAATGTTGTAGGCATGTTGAAATACGATGCCCTAGTATGGTACTTATATGCTATGCAAATGCAAACAACCAAAAGTGTATGCTGCCTAACATTTAAACATGTCCAAAGGGTCTTAAAAAATTCATTTAAACATCACTATGCCAAAATAGATACATTCAAAATAGAATTCTAACTATCAAATGCTATAAGGAAATAACTCACAACATCACTCTTCTATATCCCCAACTGTTTCAAATGAGTTAATGTCTTATCCATTATTAGACTACCCATAAAGTATATTTTGGAGATTAAAAAAAAACTTAGAGTTATCAAAAAGTGAGAATTGAAAAACTTCATATGGTAAACCTATCTTGAAGTGTTCCCACCAACTCTAATCTACATCTATCAAAGCTTGTTCATTCCCTTAAGTGAATTCTTAACCATGCTTTGAAAAAAGAATGTAGTGATAATCCACTTAACCAATTCTTTCTTCCTAGTGAAATTGATTGTCTCTGTGGATTTATTATCAATTGCATATTGTTGACTTAACCTCTTAAATGGATTCTCATTTGTAGGTTTTACCTTATCCTGGGTTGTATTGTCAACTACATTATGGATTAAATTAGCTTCATTAACCTTAGTGATAGGTTTGTAAATCATCTTAGTTCTAACATTACTTGAATGTGAAGATGAATTAATCTTAAAACATCTATCACTCCTATGTCCACTCACTTTACAATGAGTGAAAACATCCTTCTTAGGTGAGGGTCCCATTTTGCCAATTCCCAAATTATCATGAGAATGGTCTTTCAAACATGCAATCTGCTTAAACAAAGCTTTTCATTTCCAACAAGTCTTAGCACTATGGTTATTCATCCCAAAAAAAGTGCATGGAAATGATTGCATTATCTTTTATACATTATATCCAAACTTCTTAAATATATCAATTGGATCAGAAGATTTAGTGTAAGAATCAAGAGGTGGAATCTCAATACCTCTTTTACCTTTACACCTTTGAACTAGTGGCCTAGAACCTTTGCTATTGGAAGCTCATCCATCATCCACCTGCACACTAGTATAACCAAAACTTGCATGAAGAGGTCTATGCTCAACCTGAATTGGGTTAGATATACCTTGGCTATCTCTACCAAGTCCTCCTCCATTATAACCCATTTTAAACAACAATTTAGATCATATGCCCTTAGTGTATTTTTTGAAATCACCAAAAACAATATTACTAGAATCTGAATCTGAAATGGTAAAAGAAGATGAAGACTCCTGTGGTGAAAAACTTACACTGCACTCAGTCATAGTCTCTGCATCTGAAGTTGAAGGCTTTACCTTTTCACACTCACCACATTGCAATCTAATCAAGAGCTCATCCTTGGATTCAAGCTCTGATTTTAACTTTGCCGCTTGCAATTCAAGTGCAAATTTTTGGCATCTCAAGATTGCATTTTCATCTTTGATGACCTCAATCTATGATAACTTGCCCATGGTTTCTTACAAACACCTAATTCCACACTGCACACTACAATATAATCAATCTGTAAACCAATAATCCAACTATTTTGGAAGCAACTATCAATACACAACTAGAAGCAAACCCTAGATTCTAACTGCTCTGATACCAATTTGATTCGTAAACTCCACTGATAAATTATAAGTGAAATTTTGAAAGTATGGATTCTAAATGTCTCAACTTATAAGATGTTGGAATGATTAAATTTGATTAAAATCTGATCTAATTCATGTTTCAAAACTGAAATAAAGGTGAATTAATAGATCACATCAAATATCCATTGAAACCGTCAGATTTTTCAAATTCTTGATTTTATCAAATTTCTCGTAAATGATCAATTCATTAAATTTTTCATTCTAATTAAAAATCTGAATTTATAATCTAAATAATAACTGAAAATGAAATGCAAAAATTAATCCAAAGATCAAAACACAAAAATTATTTACGGGGTTCAAAATTCCTACGTCCCCGGGTTCTTATCAAACCAATCCATTAATTGTTGCTAAATTTTCAAGCTAAATAATACTTAAAAACAACAAAATGTCATATCTCTCTACAATAATAGTGATCAAACCTTTGAAAGACCTTGGCTGACTCAACACGTCCTTCACCTTCTTGAATCACATGTAGAGGCTTCCCTAAATCAAAATTGGCAACTTCCATAGCTCAAAATGGCATCACCAACTCTAAAAAATGGGAAAATTAATATACTACATAGACATATCAGAATTATAAACAACTTTTTAGTTTACTCCGAGTTCTGGTTCGGCCTCTATGGGCTCCAAAATGACCAAATACTGTAATCGGGTCTATAATCTCCAATACATAGTCAGCTTCTTATGTCTATTCAAGTAGAATTTCATCCCTTTTATAACACTTCGACCTCCATAACTGAAGTGGTCAAAGCCTTATCCTTTTATGCCAAAGGTTCAGGGTTCAAAACCACCAACCACCTTTCTAGGTGCTTGGGATGAGTGAAAAAGGTCAGCCTCCTCCTTTTTTGGTGCGTTTTGACTTTGTTTTGTCCCACATTTGCTGGGAATATGGTTTTCCATGCTTAAAATAGATGAGTTTGTTCCCTTTTCAAATGCCTAAGACTTAGGTGCCAACTTAAGCCACTACTTTGACTTGGTCTTATCATGATTGGTGGGATGATGTGGCAGGTGATGTGGTAGCTTGTGTAAGTTGGTCTTTGGTGCCTTATTTCAAAGTGATCAAAGTTTCAAATTTAAATACAATTTCTCAAATAACATGTGAATAAAAAAATACCAAACCAAATTTTTTTTTTGCACTGAATCATTTTGTGACGTGTCAAATGGGTATTGGTCCAAATGTCAAAACAACCTCAAAACACATGCCACATGTCGCAAGAGACATTTTTTGACCAATCTTCAAATGGCCATAATGGGAGCTCCTGAACTCAGATTTACATTCTGAAAAATGCGTCGAAAAGCTCTCATTGTGAAATTAGTTTCATCATGATTTGAAAACTTTTTCTAGAATGAACTCTAGATTAATATGATTCATAGTAAATAAAATGGGTCAAAGTGTGTTATGCTTAAAATTATTAAAGATCAAGCTCCTTATAAAAATATCAATAGAGCATGTTTGTTCTAATGTGTCAGTAAGCTACGAGATGAGGATAAGTGTTTAATGATTAAAGTTGAGCAAAGATAAAGATAGGATTATTCTAAGGATAAATAGTGAGAAGGTGTTCATAATGATAGGGAGAAATGGTGTATATTAAAGTTAAGAGATTGAAATGATAGTTGTTTATCATTTTTAAAGACTGAGCTACATACAAAATATCAATGGTGCACATTGAGTCAAAGTTTCTAAATTACACGAGATGAGGTCAACTAGTAGAGATTTAAAATTTGGGAATTGGTTAACTATTAATTAAATATCTTATAATATCGATGGTGTGAAATAAATCTAAAGATGTTAGGACATGAGATGTGAGCATAGTGTTTGAGGTTTAACCGTGACCATTTGCATGTGAATATTTGAATTTACAAAGAAAAAACCAATAATC
This sequence comes from Torreya grandis, assembly GCA_037957365.1. NCBI lineage: Eukaryota > Viridiplantae > Streptophyta > Pinopsida > Cupressales > Taxaceae > Torreya > Torreya grandis. Next base: position 568,891 of record JARHVA010000920.1, read on the forward strand.
TTTATTTTGGCTATATCTTTCAATCTATGCATAATTTCATCATGGTGTGAAAATAAAAGGTGTATAGGACTCAAAGTTTTATCTATAAATATATATTTGAAGACTTGAAAGTGTGTACAGTTAAATACATTGAGCTTCAAATTTGACTATGTGTTCAACTATGTTCTGCAAGTAACCTTAGAAGGGTAATTGAGCCTTTTATATTATAGTTTCAATGTATAATGATGAATTATATATTGGATAATGTTTTATAATCTATAAGGATTCTTTTTGTGAATTATTAAGGTTTGAAAAATCATATTTAGTATAAATAAAGGTTTAGAAGGTGACTGTGTGAACAAAATGTTGTTTAAGCAAATTGTGCTTAAGTAGAAGGCTATTGTGATTGTTTTTGAACTTAAGGAGGATATATAGATCATTTGTAATGATTTCATGCATTTGTAAATGGACCTATGTTCTTATTTTTAATGGATTAGTGTCAAAGAGGTTAATGGGTCTTCATAAGACCTAAAAGGTGACTCAGGATTATTTTAAAGTATGTTGTGATTAAGTTTGAGATATGTTATATGCCTTAAGGGTGAATTCATGTGTTGTGAATGATAATAAATATTTTGGACTTGATAATTCATGAATTCTCTATATATAATGAAACCAAAGATGATGGTTTCTATACTTGTGAGATTTGTGTGTAAGATTTTTTAAGGAATTACAAGGTGCATGTGAGAGTTGTGGAGTGAAGGAGAGGTGGAGTTCATAGATGAAGATTTGATGAGAAGATCAGAGTGAGGATTATGTGTATAACTTGTAGGTCATATTTATGATGTCAAAATAGTTCTCTTACAAGTTGAGGATATGCAAAGAGGTCTAAGTGTGCATATGAAGATAGTTTGAGTGAAGAAGGGGAGGGATCATTGCATGCAGATGTGATAGTCATGTATGGGATAAAGAGAGAGTTTATGTAGGGGTTAGATAAATAGATATACATCATTAAATATTGAATGCATCAGTTTTAAGGTGAAGGTGTTCAAAGGAGGTTCTAAGGGACTTGATCTTCCTTAGGGGTAGTTGTTTCTTATGAAACAAGTGTTTCACTAAAGGCCTTTGGTAAGGAAGATATGATCAAGGTTTGATGGTCTAAAGGATTTGACCCATCTCTTATTTATATGTTATTATAGTATAATAGTCAGTATGTTTTTATCTTGAGTGTGGGTTTTATTCCCTATGAGGGTTTCCTATAGGAACTTTGTGTTATGTGTTTGATCTTGTGTATGCATTTAATAAATGATATCTCTTGTTAATGTTGCTTGATCAAGTTGATATATGTTGATTATTTATATAGTTTTAAAGGATTAGAATTGATATTTAAATATTTTGGCACACTATTTTACCCCCCTCTTAGTGATTGTACCTCTAATAATTGGTATTAGAGTAGGTCCTTTGGTAAAGGCTTAACAGCTTGAAGGTGATGCACATTATAATATGGGTAGTCATCAAGGAGGTTTCTCTACTAAGTAAGCATTGATGTTCAATGGATTAAATTATGATTTTTGGAGAAAAAATAATTTCTTTGAGAATAATTCCAAGGCAATGAATGCTATTAATTTTTATCTTTTAGATACTGAATACACCAAGGTAATCCATTGTAAATTTGATAAAGATATATGGGAAAAAATATACATAATTTATGAAAGGAGATTCAAAGGTCAAACTTGTTAATTTATAGACTCATAGAAGGAAATTTGAAAGTATCAAGATGAATGAAGAAGATTTTGTGTCATCCTTTCTATAGAGAGTTAATGAGATTGTAAACATCGTCAGAGGTCTTGGAGAGAACCTTAAAGAGGATAATATAGTTCAAAATGTATTAAGGTATCTATTTTTCAAGTTTAATCCAAAATAATTTTATATAGAATAAAGCCACGATCTTACTTAGTTGAAGACATATTAATTGCATGGCACTTTTAGTACCTATGAGATGAGGAAGAATGATAATATACCACCCAATAAGGAACCAAAATTCAAGATATAAATGAAGCTAGAGAATAAACTCTAAGGTAAGAAAATCAAAGAGGATGACGTTTATGATATATATGAGGATGAACTAATTGCTTTGATTTCAAGGAAATTGAGAATAGGTTTAGGCAAGTATAAAGGTAAACTACCCCTAAAATTCTTTAATTGTGGTGAGATAGGACATTTTGCTTACAAGTGCCCTAATAAGTATAATAAGGATTATGATGAAGAGAATGATCAAGTTCATGATGATGGTGAAAGTTCATTCAAGTCTAATAAAAGAAAAAAGGGATTCAGAATGTTTGACAATAAGAAGTACTTCAAGGACAAGAAGAGTCTCGACACCAAAGAAGATTGTAAATCATCAAATGAGAGTGAATTCAGTGACTCTAAGTATGATCATGAAGATAATGATCCTACTAAATATGAATACCTATTCATGGTTGAGGAAGGTAATTTATTATATCAAAATGATTCTACTTGGAGTGATTTAGACAATGATGAAAATGAGATGGATTATGAGACTGCATTGACAAATTATCTTGAAGAAATAAACATTGAAAATAAGATCAATAATAAGATGAAATATAGAATCAGTGAATTTGAGGATCAATTCAATGTGTTTGAGTCAAGAATGGATGAGGATGTCAAGCAACATGAAGATATGGTCAAGCATCTCAATTATCAATTGGAAATTCTATCTACAAGCCTAAAAGCTAAAGAATCTAAGTGCTCAAGGTATGATTCTGAGATTGTGTCTTTGAAAGATGAATTAGAGAAGTCTAAAAACATGGCAAAATAATTTATCAAGTTTGATAAAATTTCTAATGACCTAGATGATCTCTTAAAGAGTTAAAAGTTGGCTAGTGACATATTTTGATTAGGTTTTAATGAAGAGCCTAAATTTTATTCTTAAGTTGACATGAATGTCAATAAGAACAAGGTGGATCAACCTTTGAAGATAAATCATTAGATAAGGAATGAATGTACTAGCATAATGAAGACAAATTAGATTAGATAACCAAATGCTATAAGGTATGCAAATCTCAATAGTTACTACTATACTTGTAATCATTTTAGGCATAGAGATAGAGAATGTAGAAGACCTATTAAAAATGAGTTTGCATGGGACTATGATGGGGTTAATTAGTCAAAAGGTGTGATCAAGGTTAAATGATTGAACTATCTTAATAAAGGACACTTTGTTAAGCATTATCCAAATAAGGAAAGGCAAAGTAAGTCTTATTCAAAAAGATTAGTTTGTTTTAGTTGTCATGACATTGGACACATTGATAGTTTCTGTCCAAATAAGGTAAGACATGTTGAGTTTCCATCAAGGAGTATGGTTTTCTACAATTATGAATAAAAAGGTCACATTGCTAGATTCTACAAGTAATGGCCATTAAGTCAGAATAGATTTTATTAGGCTCTTAGAGTGCAAGGTAGAAGTAAAGTGAACTCATGGAGACCAAAAGAGGTAATTATGAATTATGATAAGTTTGGAGGTCTAAGTAATCTAGTTTCTATGGTGGAGAATGATATAAATGTTGAAGAGTGCAAAGGGCTCTCATTATATACTCATGTTGAGAATGAAGAGACCAAGCTCAAGGAGAAGACCAAGTTATTGGTTGAGGATATTTATGAGATGTGTATGAATCCAATTAAAGATCCTACCATTGTTGAGCATGTATCATATAAAGAATAAAAATTTTCAGTGCCTATTGATGACGTTCCTAACTTCAAGGTGGATTCTTCAGATAAAAAGGTATGTCATGAATCTATGTTATTTCCATGTATGGTCAATCCAATATTATAAGAAAATAAGATTGATTTATAAAAAGAACCAATTATAATAGCTAATATTGAGAAGAAGAAGAAGAACAAAACCAAGAATTATTATAGCTACAAGAGGATTTTAGTGGTTACTGAGTGTGGGCCACTCATGTCTTCATTTATTTTAGAGCATTGTCATCAAAAGGATGTATCTATCTATACTTATTAAGAGACTCCTTTTTGTGGGTAAGTAAGTATTGATATGGTGTTATTCATATGGTCCTAAAAGTCTAGAGATAAGTGTTTTTCAATTGGAGCAGGTATGTCCAGATGAAAGAGATGTTATGGTGATGTCAAAGTGACATCATAGCTATATATGGTTAGTTTATAGGGTCAGATTGAATTTTTTCATGTGACAAAAGAGTATTTTTAAAAATAAAAAATAAAAAAAAATCTGAACTTGTTTTCATATAAAGTTAAATTTATCTTATTCAAAGCATGTTCTAGGTGGTTTTGTGGTCTAAAGATATGTTAAAGTCAAATTAGAGTTTTTTGTTTGCTCTCAGGTTTCCTAGTTTGTGATTAAGAGTATGCATGTCCTAAAATGGGTTATAGGATTTATGGGTTCCCAATAATGTGGAAGATAAAATCTTGGCCCAAAAGTATGTAATGATTGTCTCTAGGTGTACAAGAATTTTTAGAGGTAGACGTTGACTAGGAGGTTTGTCAGCCCTATTTGTTTTGAGATTCTAGGGTTTTTGGTCTAACATAAAAAAGTTGTCTAACTTATGAGTTTATATGTAAGGATTATTAATAGGTTTATTGGGAAAAATGGGTTTTCAAATAATTCTTCATAATGATTTGAAGGTTTATGGTTTTTAAGTTATTCAAGATTTTGTCAAGATGGACTCCTAATTGACAAGTTAGTTTGTGAAAGAAGTATATTTCATGGGATGAGATAGGTGATTATAATTATTTTTATTAAGAGGGAATATTATATAGCTCTAGATATGAAATTTTGGGTCCTGAAGATGTGTCTATTGAAAGTTGTGGGCTCTACAAGTTCTAGATAGGGCTACAAGGAGACTAGACATGCCTAGTGTGAAGAAGAGTGTTTTTTGATCAATTTCTCAAAAAGAGAAGTGTATACATATTTAAAGGAGATTTATTAGGTTTTTTGTATATAATTTTTACTATTGTGTGAGTGTCATGAAGTTCTACTGGTAGTCTTTATGGTAGCTTCAAAGAGAAAGCTAGTAAGACTATATGATTATTATTCATGGTGTATGGAGATCTGAAGATGTTCAAAACGTGAAATGGATCAAAAATATTAGGTAGAGTACCTCTAAAATTTTTATTTTTTAGTTCCATCAGATTTCAGTATTTTTTATGTTATTTATTCATTGGTTTTAGTCCATGGTTGAAGAAGAATGTTAGCATTTAACAAGAAGGATGATGTCAAGATAAGAAGAGAGAGAAAGAAGGTGAACTCGATATTAGTATATGATGGTTGTTGACATCAATGAAAAAGGGGGATATTGTTGTAAAATTGTCAATTATGTCATGGTGATGTTATGGAGGTATCCTGGTGAGTGGATGTAGTGCCTTGATAGTCTAAGTGATAATGATAAAGTGTGTAATGTGCTTGACTTAGTATGCTTGAAGGATGTTTGGTTGATCTTTAGTTTTGGCATGGTTAGAGACGTTCAAGGATGAGTATGGTGATTTTATCATGTGAAATGGGTCACATAAGATATATTATATGCTTTGAGATCTTTTGTAAATGATTTTAATTCATATGGTATTCCATTGTTTTCATATAGACATTTTGGGTTTAATGGAAAAAAATTTGAGTAGGCAATTTGATGACATCATAGTTGCCACATGTGGATGAGTAAAGTGGAGTTGATCATATTTTTTTTATTAAATTAGTCCCTAGTTTATATTATTAAATTATTATGTCATGAACCTAAGTGCAAAAAAAATATGCAAGTGTAAAGTTTGGATCCCAGGCATTTTGACAGAAGTTTCCCATAATCAAATTTGCAATGTGGCAAGAAAATATGAGTAGGAATTTTGATGGTGACATATATCACATGTGTGGACATTTAAAGAGAAGGTGATCATATGGCTTTATTTATTTTTTTGATTAGTTGATTTAACATAATTTTTAGGTCAATTACTAAAGCACAATAAAAGATATGCATGTTCAAAGTTGGCCTCCTAGATAAGTTCATGGAATAGTTAGCTCTGTGAATAGATAAATCTGAGAGAGCATTTTAATGTCATTATATCTCACACATTTAAGGGTTATAGGATTAGATTTTTATATGTTTGTATTCTCCTATGTGATGAAATCATATGGTCTAAATTTTAGAACATGTACTTGAGCGAAGAAAAATATATGAAGGTGCAAAGTTGACCTTCCAAGAGGATAGCAAGGGTTCCCATACTTAGTCTATTTTGCACAATGTTAAATACCAAGACCAGATGAACATCCAAAAGTGAATGGGAGTTCATACATATAGATATATGGTGAAAATTAAGTTAAATTGTGTGAAATTTTTTCATGCTTAAAATGAGTAAATATTGAGTTCTTTATAAAAGGATCAATGGAGTATGTTTGTTTCAAGGTATCAGGGAGCTACGAGATGAGGATAATTGTTTAATGCTTAGCACTGATCAAATATAAAGATAGAGATTCTTTCAAGGATAAATGGTGAGTATGTTTTCATACTAATTAAGATCAATGGTGTTTATTAAAGGCAAGAGGTCAAAGTGATAATTATTTAGCATTATTAAAGATCATGCTATGTACAAAAGATCGATAGTGCACATTGAGTCAAAGTTTCTAGATTGCATGAGATGAGGTCAACTGGTAGAGGTTTAATGTTTAGGAATTGGTGCACTATATGTTAAATATTGAATAATATCTATGGTGTGTGATCAATTTGTATATGTGAGGACATGAGATGCGAGCTAGTGTCCAAGGTTTATCTATGATAGTTTGCATTTGAATATTTAAATTTGTAAAGGAAAAAATAGTGCTCTATATTTTGGCTATATCATTTGATCTATGAAAAATTTGATTATGGTGTAAAAATAAAAAAAGTATAAGACTCAAAGGTTAATTTGGAAATATATATTTTAAGACTTTAAAGTTTTTACAATCAAAGGTATTAAGCTCCAAATTTGATTATGTACTACAAGTAACCCAAGAAGGGAAATTAAATATGTTATATTATTGTTTCGATGTTAATGATAATTTATCTACTATATAATGTTTTATAATCAATAAGGATGATATATGTGAATTATGAATGTTGAATAATCATATATAATATAAATAAATGTTTAGAAGGTAACTATGTGTTCATTCATAGCGACTATGTGGACAAAATGTTGTTTGAGTGAATTATGCTTAAATAAAAGGGTACTATGATGGTTGTAAGAAAATGAGGAGGATATATAGATCATGTGAAATGGTTCCATGAATTATAAATGGTCCTATGTTCTTATTTTTAGAGAATAAGTGTCAAAGAGGTGAATGGGTCTTCAGAAGACTTAAAAGGTGACTTGGGCTTAATTGAAAGTAATGTGTGCTTAAGTGTGACCCATTATAGATGTTGTAAGGGTGAAGAAATGTGTTTTGGATAATAATAAAATTAAATTACTTGATAATTCATGAATTTTCTATATATAGTGAAACTAAATACAATGGTTTCTAGACTTGTGAGACTTGTGTTTGAGATTTTTTTAGGAAGTGCAACGTGCATGTGAGAGTTATTGAGTGAAGGAGAGGTGGAGTTCATAAATGATGATTTTATAAGAATATTAGAGTGAGGATTGTGTGTATTATCTATAGGTCATATTTATGATGTCTAAATAGTTTTTTAACAAGTTAAGGATATGTGAAGAGATCTGAGTGTGCATATGAGGATAGTTTGAGTGAAGGAGAGAGATTGTGGTATGCCTATGTGAGATGCATGTATGAGATAAAGAGAGAGTTTTAATATGGGTTATATAAATATAGATCCATAATTAGGTGTTGAATACATTATTTCTAAGGTGGAGGTGATCAAAGGAGGATCTAAAAGACTTGATCTTCTTTAGGGGTGATTATTCCTTGTGAAACATGTGTTTCATTAAAGGCCTTTGGTTGAGAAGATATGATCAAGGTTTGTTGGTATAAATGAGTTGACCAATCTCTTTTTTTTAATTTATTATAGGATAGTATTCCATGTCTTGTAGGCTTGAGTGTGGGTTTTTTTCCCCATGAGGTTTCACTAGAGGATCTTTATGTTATGTGTTTGATATTGTGTATGCATTGAATGAATGAGCTCTCTTGTTAATGTTTCTTGATCAAGTTGATAAATGTTGATTATTTAAATATTTTTAAATGATTTGAATTGAGATTGAAATATCTAGGCTCACTAATTCACCTACCCCTCTCAGTGATTGTACCTCTAACATGTTGCTTGAGATAGCTTATTCCTAGCTTATCCTTATAACTATCATATATCCTTTATCATACTTTTCCAGCCATTATGCAGACCACATACATATTTTATTAGCCCAAATATAGTCCTAGCTCAACATTTCCAGATCCCAACCTAGTGTTTCTAGCAATATACTAGCTAGACACTTATACCACACTAAGGACACTAAATCCACATGGCTCTAGTGTCCCCAACTTGGTGCTAGTGTCTATTTACATAACTCTACCAAATGGATATATTTTCAAATATGTGCCCCTTAAAATTATGACCTAAGTATATTTTATTATCCACACAAGCTATATATCTCTATATATATAAGACTATTTGATCTCTATTTAGGTGATGGATAATAGATGCAAAATACTATACAAATAGGAAACAAGTTGATAAAAATTAAGGTATTTAATCCATATTTTTCCCTACTTATACATAATACCATATATAACTTCCCTAAACCCAAATTTCAAAGATTTCAAAGATCAAGAACACTCAAGGTATTCAATAACACTATCATTCTATTATTCAATTGCACTTATACCAAGTGTTAGGTGGGAGAACTACATTGAGCTTAATGCCTTATCAAAGTATTGGTATGTAGGCAAATATATTCATAATAGGGTGTTGATGATGTATAACCTATCCTAATAATGAACACACATTTTTATATCATGCCATACTTACAAGGAGGATTAGGGTTTACACACTACATAAAATTTCTTAGGCATAGTTAAGAGTTCCATATTTCATGAATGTAGGAATAAGACCCAAAAACATGGGTGTAGGTTATCCTCTATTATAGGAACAATCTTGCAAAGATGAAAATAACACCACTTTCAGGACACTACAACTGTATGGTACTACTATCCAAGTGGGCTCTACTATCCAAGTAGCAATCATACGTAGCAACCTTATTGATGAAACTTAGACATATCTAGAATCCATTTTTTATAACCTAGGCCTTCCATGATAGTCAATTTTCAGATATATCTCTATTCATGCACATTTAATACTATTTTTAAAAATTTAAAAGAATATAAAATCCATAATAAATCAATGCTTAATTATTGTATATTATTCAATTGATGTAGACATCTCAAACCTTTAATGTAGCTAAGGATTTACACTAGTAAAACTTTAAAGGTTAATGTTGACCACTTTCTAGTACCAAACCTAGAAAGAATTCAACCATATGCCTTGAGTCTTCAACTATCTAGTCTCATGATTACATCTTATCCTTGTGACTTTAGAGGGTTATTCAAATAGTCCATTGTCCTATCATGTTATTACTATGAGTTTTCAATCTTCATATCTCATTTCATACTTGAATCAATTATTTTCATGATGATCAATCATTTCATATGGCCTTTTATTACTTTTATGGAGCTATAATAGATGAATATGCCATGGTGAAGGTAAATTGAGAAGATAATCTAGTAAGGATTTAGGAGAATCTCTGATTTGTCTAATAACATGAGCTGTGTTTACTTTAAAGCCTTAAAATAACATTATATAAAGTGTACTAGGGTCTATTTAAAGTCTCCAATAGGTCATAAAGGTATTTCATAAGATATTGACATGATATTTTTGTGATATGCCTCTTTAAGGTCATGTGTGCTAAAATAAATGTTTTTTTGTCATAATGAGACCTAATCTAGCATTGATAGACCATTGAGTCACCTCACATTCATTTAATAAACTCCATAAGATTCATTATGTCATTACTAGATAATTTCATACCTCATTAAATCCATTACCATCATGGTCAATTCCTAAATCCCCCAAAATGGTCCCCACATGTACTAAATAGTGAATTTTCATCTCCATCCATTTGTATCATGAGGTTAAAAGTGTCACATGGCCCATATTTTCCCTCCATAACACATAATAATCATGTATTTATTTATTAAATAAGTATAATTCTATATAAAATGGTAGGTTGAAGGGGTTTCTTAAGTGGTATAGATATGTACAGTGTAGACAGGCTCAGGAGGAGTCATGATTTTGTAGAGGGAGGTCAAAATTTTCAAATGGAGAAGAAATCAAAGTTTATCACTACCATGGAATCTAAAAACCATCCCATCTCTCTCTCTCTCTCTCTCTCTCTCTCTCTCTCTCTCTCTCTCTCTCTCTCTCTCTCTCTCTCTCTCTCGATCTCATTGGTAGACTCAAATATCTCCTTAGGTTAATGCTTGTACTATATAAAGGATAGAGAATGGGGGCCCAAGCTCATACCATAGAAAGTAAACTTAGGAAGCATCCTCTCATGGTAATTTTATTAGGGATTGGTATCATAATATTTATGAACATTCCTTAATAAATTAAGGAATTTGTATGACACTCTCATCTACACAAGCTAAGTTGGACTGAATGGTTTTCAAGGATTCATGACTTACCTTCTCAAACCAATGATTGATGTTATTCCCTTAGGTATTTAAGGATACTGTCACAAAAATTTTATCACTTGAATCACATGTGTGATCTTATAGTATTAGGAAAGCTCCAAGACTATCTCTTGTGTACAAGTTGTAATCATCTTGGGTTAATGAACAAAGTATCTAAGTGTTTCCAAGAGCTATGGGATGAGTTGAAGATTTTGTAAATTGTTTCATGTTACCTCATGCCTCCTTGATTATATTGGAGTCCCAATTACCTCTTTTTATCTTGTAATATCTAAATAATAAAGGGATATTGTATATTGTAATACCATTTTATGGTAAACATTGTGTGTATAATGGTATTTATATAACCTCAAATGTAATCGAAGAACATGTAATAAGGTGTTAGAGTCATGGTGAGGTGCCATCATAGCCTTGTGATTAATGTTTCCAAGCCCCATGGTGGCCTCACAGACCTAAAAACCATCTTCCTTGTCTCTAATTCCACACAATCAGTTTTAGAAGATATTAAGGTTCTTTGTAAGGATTAATATATTTATAACTTTCCTAGGTTTAGTGTTTAGGTCTATGTATGCCCCCTTTCCTACCTCAAAAATGGTAGATTTGTTTGGTATGTGTGTTAAGTTATCCAATATACATGTGGTTAGTTTTTAAAGGGTTATTATCCTCCATTACACATCACTTTCATGCTCCTATCATTTAAAAACATTTTCACTACAACTCATACTATATTCTAACCCTGTTATCCATGTTTCACTCTCATTCACTCCATAATAATTTTCATTCACTCCTCCACCCTTACTTATAAGTATATATCATGTAAAAATACCTCCATACTCCCTTGGAACCATAAAGAGTAATGAGATAATAATATGATGGTCATATATAGTAATATAAGTGAATTTACAAGGTAAATGTGTACCTATAGCTAGCCCTTTTAAGCCTACTATAACAAAGTCTCCAAAGGCACTGTGTATACCATTCAAGGAATGAGAACTAGTGTGAAAATAATAAGGTATGAATTCCAAGGAGATGAGGTAAGATATGAAGGTGTTACTATAGGTTTATCAGCTATTGATCACTATTCCCTCATACAAACATGACACTCAGACCCTATACATGGTGAATTTATATGAATGCATACTTACAATAGATTAATGCATATAAGGAACCATAATTTTATTATGGTAAAATTCAATCACTCATATAAGGATGAATAGGGTTCATGTTAAATTAAATTTTAAGTTTTATGGTCATCACCTCTGAGAAGGTGAAGGAACATCAACATAAGCTTGAGATTACACGTGCATACTCAAGCACAGGACCTAACCCTAAGTTGGAGGTGGTATGCAAAGAAGTAAATGTTGGAAAATCATCATATGATCATTATCCTATCCCTAGATATATGTTATGGACACTCCATGACCAAAAACCCCTCATAAAATAATGATGAAGACCATACTTAGAGTGTTCATGTTCAAGAACATAGTCAATAGTTAGTTTACTGCCATTTTGAGATAAAAATGATAGTTTGAGGCCCTTATAGACATGGAAAAGTCTCTAAATTTAGTAAAAATTATAATTATGATTAATTAAAATTACTGATTCCTTCTCTTGGGATAAACAAGTAGTGGGTGCACCCATTATTTTGTCTCAGACCAAACCCTATCTATGACAATTGTTTTATGGGTTGAATGGTGCATCCATGTCATGCAGGGTCTATAGATAGTTTGGGATCCATATTAGGTTTTTTTTTTAATGAAACATGATGTATAAGGCCTTCAAACTTCCTCCAAATGGTCTAACACTCAAAACTATAATAAAATACCTTAGAGATAAGCTAATACAAATAGTCACATGAGCCTTCCTATAGGTCCTACTACCATTTCAAGATTTCTTAAGCTCTTATAACAAGTTGAATGGTCAATGTGATGTGTATAAAGATTTTTAAGAACCTGATATGGAGGTTTATAATGTAAATAATTGAGGAAAATGGTCTAGGTGTATTAAAACCTTGCTCAATCCACTCACCCTGTACACATTCAATTTGATGCTTACCTTCAAATTCTCACCCACTCTACCACATACATGATCAGGGCCAAAGCTCTTAGGGGAAGTTTAAATGTACTTGTGGATTAAATATTCATGAAATAATGGATGGAATTTTGGGGATAATATTTATGAACAAACCTTAAGAATATAACCACTTATAATTATCTACAAACAACCCTAATGTCACCCTCCATCATTTATATCTCTATACATCCTTTACATGGAAACCCAAGACATTCATGGAAGATGAGGAGGTTAGTTCACTATAGATTCATGGAATTTTTTTCTTGTTTGGATGTTTCTATACTATGAACCATCATTAAGATGGTGAACATATCAAACCCTGCATAAACCCCATAATTGACTTGATGGTGTAGTTTGGACTCAAAACCTATCTAGATGAGGTAGTTTGACCATTAAATTACCTTTAAGGTATCCTAAATCCCTCTTAGCATTACAATGACTCATTGGTTGGCAGGTGAAAGAGTCAAACAATAAAAAATAAGCCTATATGTGTTATTTTGATATCAAAATCAAGGAGATGGAGAGAAATTGTGTTCACAATGAAGTCAAGAAGGGGGAATGAGTCCTAAGTCATATAAACAAGACCTCCAATAGTCATCAAAATAACCTCCATGATTGTTAAGTAAGCAAACAATAATAAGTGTTAATATAGATGATTATGTGTTCTTAAAGGAAGTCAAATGGGATAATTATGTTAGTGGTGCTACTATATAGAATATCTAAGGTAATTTTAATGTTTTATATGATGCAAGAATACCTTTTAATCTTAGATTCTAGGCCAATGTTCATTATTTAGGTCTATAGATAGATTAATCCATCATCCCCACTATGACTATGTCACCAAAAGGTAGAGAAGAGAGAAGTTTGGTAGGTAAGAATGCTTTTAATCAAAATTATGAAATCCATAATAGTGTTTTGAGTCCCTCTAGCTAATTTGGATTCTAAGAAAAGCCCTATAGTTATTCATTTTTCCTATAGACATCTAGAACCTATTTAAAAGGCATGTTTCTCCCATAATGAGCATCTTAAAATGATCATCACATCTTGTATGATATGCATGGGTATATCAACAATTTAGGGAAGGTGGGGAAGTCTATTAGATTTAATTTGGTATAATTGGTTTAGAGATCTAAGATCTGATCTCTATGAACCATCTCTAAGACCATCAAACACTCCTAAACCTCCCTTAAACCCTATTAGTGACTCAACTAGAGAGTTTTAAGGAAAATTACATACAAAAACTTAATAATTGATTTTATAACACTTGGATAATGTTTTTATCTTAGAGGGGCTCATATCAATGGCACCTAATGGTATGAAAACTATACGATTACATCTTGAAAGTGAAATTTTATAGTGTTTTGGGTATAATATGTGTTGTAGGGCATAAATAGGAGTTATAAATTATGGGATAGGTAAATTAAGGTCTTATTATACCTTTATAATTTAAAAATTATGCATTAAAGTCCTTTAAAATATATCTTATATATCTTTCTAAACTGATATTCTATGAAGCAGTTTAAGTGGCCTAGTCATGCAAGGCTAATGTGTTTATAGGTGATAAACACTTGATAGATATCAATACCAATACATATAGGTTAATATAAGAATTATCTAAGTATTATGAAATGATTTGGGATCCTAGCTAAACTATTAGATCATTCAAGTAGTGAATATGACCAAAAAGATGAAGGACAAGTAGAATAGGTCTACCTATATTATAAGTAGAAGGCCTTGGTGTGAGTGGAGAAACATTATGAAATTTATGAGTCAACTTGACGAATTTATAACTATTATCTAGGTGATCATATCATAAATTTAATTCCATTATGATAGGGTAGAGGTAGTTTTAAGGATAATTTTGTATGCACATTAAAGGAGAAGATGCCCAATGCATCTTAGAAGCCTATCCACACTCAATTTCCATTGTGTAACTACCATTGGAGGGAATATTGGAATATTTTCATCATGGTCAAATCCTATATAAATTCAAACAGAGGAGTTATAACCTCCACATCTGATCTCAATGCCAAAATGGACTCATTGAAGGAGTGTCAATACATGAGGAGGGTAAATAGGCTAGTTATAACTACCTTAGGTTACCTTGGCCTCATTTATGGCCTCTACCATGATTTTAATATTCTCTCTTCTCCTTAAATATTTATATTTAATTATTCATTGAGCTCTTACTTTATCATCCATTGGTTGGGTGTAGCAAAGCTCTACCCAAATTGCCTTATACCCCTTTTAATAAATAAGAGAATACTTGTAGATTTTTGTTGAATTCTAATGTGCTTCATGAGAGTTTGACTTGTAGAATGTATGATTTATGTTTTCATATATAGGTACTTTCATACACCTAACTTTAGGCTACTATTCTATTGTAGGTTATTGAAGTGTTGGAAAGTAGAGGTGTTTTTGGAGTATCATGAGCCAATAGTGTTTTGTATAGATCTAGGCCTTTGTCCTTCAAGTTAAAAAAATATAAATCAATATCCATATGAAATATTCATACTTAGAACACCATAAATAATTTTGACCATTTTTATTATCCATTAGGTTTATTAGTGAGTTTTAAAGAATAGACTTAGAGTGGATCTTCAGTGACTAGTGCATCACCATTTTAGAGTAGGTTATGTTATTAGTTTTCATATATATCATATTTTCATAAAAACATGTTTAGGTCTTAGAGAGAGTTTTTAAATGACAAATTAGGGGAGATATACCCATAAAAACTATAGGTTTGACTTGCATATTAGGTAACCCAGAGCCTATAGGTCACTCAAATGTTGGTCTAGGTTTGAGGTGGATGTGAATAGTCATTTCCTCAACAAGGGTAAAACCTAGATACCTATCAGTTAAATCAATTTATCTAACCTTATATCCACATATTAGGTCCTTATACATCCAAATACTATCCTTTATGGTTTAAATTAATTTGTACCTTTTTTTTATACATATCAGGTTGAATATTTCACATAGTTTCACATATACCTATGTTAGATTACAGTCTACCTACTATGTTCTTTTATTCATTATTTTTATTATTTTATTTATAAAGTTTAAACTAAAATCCATGAAGCATCTTACCCCTCACCTAGTTGATAAATTTCTAAATTTTTCTATAATTATAGTAATTAATGGAATTTTTTTTAATATTACACAGTAGCATAGGATAATGATTTTATTGATAATGATGATGATGGTGATGATTATTGTTGTAATGATGGATATGAGGATTAATTTGAGCCTGATGATGAAAGTGTTGATTATGATATAGTATATGAATTTTCTTCTCTTTCCTATCCCTTTTCTCCTACACCTCACAATCCAACTAATTTTATAATGCCAAAATATCCTCTTGTTGGTAATCCTATATTCCAATGTGATCCTAGATTTTCAACTGCTTTCACTACCTCCTTATTAAAATTAAAAAAAATATAAGAGGAATAAATGAATTCTACTTTCACATGATTTAATAAACATATAAAATATAAATTCATCTTCTTTACCCTTCTCAATTAAATTTGAAAAAGCTTGTACAAATGATATTACACCTTTTACTAGTACATAAACTAAATTAAATGAAATTATTTTATCACCTTATTTTACATTCCAAGCATAATACAATTATTCTTTGTAAAATGTTTATAATTCAAATGTCTCTAACTCTTCTCATACATGTCATGATATCCAAAATGAAAACATGATTGATAATTATTTTAACCTTGACTCTAAGATTAAAATTAATAATCATACATGCACTCCACACATAGCTAGTGAAGACATGCATTGCATTACACCCACACGTGATGATAAATATAATAGTATTAAAAAGATAAAATATTATCCTACTCTCTCTCTCTTTATCTTAGTGATAATGTAAATGATACTTATTATACTCTTACTTTTACAAGTTAATTAAACTATAATTTTGATGAACCTTGGAATAATGACAATTACTATGATTTTGGTAAAGAATACATTCAATCTAAACCTTATAGTTATCTCCCTACTTTACCTATTTCTCATGTTCAAACTAATGTTAATTCAAATGTTAAAAATCACATGCATAGTTATGCTTATGTTCATAGTTTACATAACTTACAGTCATAGGATAATAATGTATCTTCTAGTGCATTATCATGTGATATGTCTTTGTAAGTTAATGAATTATTGGATACCAATGAATACCCATCAATCCCCCTAATAAATTAAAACTCATTTCTCAACCTAACCTCTATGAGGGTGATAGACCATTTCCCTCTCACTAGGTCCAAGCTATCACCCCTCCAAAGGTCACATAGAGTAAACCAATCCTCCACAAAAAAAGGTCCCTGAGGTAATGTAAAAATGTCTAAGATTAATCAAAAAATTAAAGAGTTAAATAAGCCCCTAGATGATAATAATACATCTTCACAAGAGTTAATCTCCTTGATACATGACATGGGTAATGTAAAACAATAAGTAAACCATATCACATTGGAAAGTAAATCATACCACACTTGGGTTGATTTTAATGGCATCCATGGCAATCCTATTCTATGAAAAATATTCACTAAAAATTTTCCACCCAATGTTTAGATATCAATATTACAAAAATTTTATGGACATGGAGACCCATAATTGCACCTTCAGGATTATGAGAAATCCATCGAACATGTTACTAATAATCTGACTCTACTACATTTATTTCACACATCTATAGAAGGCGAGGCATCAAATTGGTGTCATCATGTACTACCTAGTGGTTTAATACATAAATATGATGAGTTATAAGAAACCTTTATTAGTAAATACATAACTAATAATGGACCTCAAGTCATATATGATAAGTTTACTTCAATACACTAGGGTGAGAGAGATCTAGTAACTAAGTACATTTTAAGATTGAAATAATTTATACATCTATTTATTTACTAGACAAAAAATTTATAGGTACAATACATCTTTGCTAGAGGCCTCATTTCTACTCTTAAGGATAAATTGTTATATCAGATATCCAAATAATTTTGGCATCTACATAACATAGTTATGACATTAGAGAACTATTTAGGAATAATTACTACACATTTAGAGGAAAAATTGGATGTAGGTTTCATAGAGTCATAGTTTTTTAATAAAGTACAATAACCTACACCACTTTTGATTAATAAATAAGTGAAATAAAAATTAACAATAAAGATACCCAACAATGTCAAAGAGCCACTTCACATAGCACCTCCTACAGTGAGTAAAGCAAAAGACACCAATAAAGGGGCTATACAATTTTTAGATAGAGACCTCATGATATATTAATTTAATAATTAGATAGGTTTATGATCACACTTATTTATACTCTTCACCATATAGCACACCATCTTCATAGGATATAAAATAAATAATATTATAACTTTCATAAGACAAATGGACATTAAAATAATAACTATTATGCACTTTGATATTGTATTGACTATTATGTTGATAGAGGAATTACAATATTCACACATGGGGCATAGATATCTTAGTATCCACAATCTCCTAGATCACACTCCTCTATGATCGAGTTATCCCAATATGTTCCCTTTAAGGAGAAATTTGTTACTCATTATATGAGATATGTGGCTTATAGGACACATACTTATGAGAGATATCATGCACCATAGATTTAGCAAAGATGGAAACTAGTTCATAGAGATTAGAATGTAGTCTCAATTTTCTAATCAATTAAGATATTTAGAAACAACCACAAAGATTATAATATAGTCTCAGTTCACCCATTGATTAAGATATTTGTTAACAATCATAAAGATCAAAACATGGTATTAGTTCACCCATTGATTAATATATTTGTCAATAACCATAAAGAATAGAACATAGTATTAGTTCACCTACCAATTAAGATATTTAGAAATATCATAGAAATAAGATCATAGTCTCAATTTGACCAATAATTAATATATTTTCTAGAAATCATAAATATTATAGCATAACTTTATTAAAATTCTTATTAAGCTATTTTCTATAGAATATACACACTTATATACTATAAATGTACCATGTGCAACATTAGTTATAGAATATACTTATACACTAAAAAATCATGAGCAATATGGTCACTTGTTCATCATGCCATTTTATTTTAGATAGTTAACACCATAGTTACATGGCCCACACTCAGATATCATGTGATACTCTTATAACACCCATAATAACAACTAACATTCTTAATATACTATATATCTCTACTTAAACACTTATAAATACATAAATAATTTATTACTATTACTTAGGCACATAACATATTTACATGTTTCCATTTAACACAATGAGTACAATCAAACACATGTAAAAATACATGATGTCACAAATTAAGATACCAATATACATAATTCCTACATAACAACAAACATCTATAAATATTTATAACTCAAAGCATAGTTTTGGTAAAATACTAAAAGTCACTCAATAATTTTGGCTTAGTCACCAAGAATAGTAACCCCACACTCATTCTCTGATACATCCATACTATAACTAGAGGCCCCACTATCCCTCTAAAACCTTGATCAAGACTGCATCTACTCTCTTTCATAACACCCCCAACTCAACCAATACCTCTACATTATCTCATTATAGACATATATAGTTATCCACTATCCATCTACCTACCCCACCCATAGCATCAAGTGTAGGCATAGATCATCTTTATAGCTTTTCATGTGTCTCATCCCTATCAGAAGCTACTCACCTATACATCATAATATCAATGGTTTCTTGATCAAATAAATAAATATGGATGTTGGAAACATCCATGGTCCTATCTAATAGTCCATTGTCAATAATAACATCAGGCATGTCATGTCAGTCCTCATATCATAGACTCAATGGTAGTCTCTAAATACTCATCATCACTGAACCTACACATACCAAAATGATACATCAGATATCTACCCAAGTAAATAATTAATTTAGTCTAATATATAAATATACAATGAAAAAATTCCCTTAATAACACTAAGGGGATCAACTTTCAGCACATCTTCCATGATGATCCCACTTCTTGGTAATATTTATGCCCATATATGTTCCCTCCACCATGATACATATCATCCATATATGATATATTAATAACTTGATCTAGATTTGTTAATGAAATTAGAGATAACTCCATAACTAATGGTTTGGGCCTACTCCTTGGCCTCACTAAATCCTAAGAACTCCTTAACCACACCAATGGTGCCCGTGGAACATCTTTAGTAACACCAAACTATTATCACTCGCTTATACTAAAACCTTTGAAATACATTGACCCAATGGTCATGTAAGTAGCAACTCACTCACACCCATCTTAGCTTAACACCATATTTAGGCTATCCTTCATAGCCCATGTAGGACCTATTGATAATATCTCCAATTTTTCATCCTATCAATCACCTTTTGACATTGCATCATTTTCCTCTTAGGCATGTGGGTCATGTTAGTCCACCTCTGTATAAACACATGAGGGTGAGTCCAATAATATTATTGATGGAATACAATTATACTCACTATTATATGATCCTAAGCACAATAATTTAATAGTTTAAAATACCTAATACCACTTTCACACATGTCTTAAGTGAAGCAATATAAATCTTGATACAAGTGGGTTAGTATAGTGTGAACCCAAAAATACATGGTGTTTTTATATTTTATATCTTATACTAACCCATGCATCCTATATTATATAGATACCCCATTGACATCCACAACAACAAATTAAGACAAAATAATTTATAATAACTTTTATAATTGTAGAACATTCAATATAGTAATCAACAAAAATAATATATCATTATTTTTCCCTACCTGATGAGTCCACATGGAAATTATGGGAAAATACCTTACATCATAATCTATATATTTGCCACCAATAGCCTCATTTAACAATAATCTATAACCATTAATTATAAACCTCAATATCCTATAAATGTACTCAAAGGTGACATTCATCTCCCTAGTAGATAGCCAAAATGTACTGGTATCTGTGTTTCACCTCTCACACAATTATTTCATCATATGTTTATCCTAGGGTATCTTATCCAATGATGCTAAATGACCCCAAATAAATATATCTACCATATCTATCTCCTCAACTATCAAGGGTAATTCATGTAATGTATTCATCATCCATCTAGTCTAGAGCTCTCATGCATAGAACCACCTATAAAATATAGCCAAATTTAACATTAGTATCATATAATATCACATAAATATATAAAAATGGTCATAAAAAAACCATCAAGAAACAAAAACACCAAAATTTTGGTGTATTGTACATAAGCAATGCATATGGGATAATAACACTAGATATTAGCACCATACCTAGGATACTAGTGACATATCCTAGACATTAGCACCATTATCAAGATAATAACTTCAAATTTCTAAAAAAGACCCCAAGATACCAAATTTTAACTAAAAATATAAAAATGTACTAAATGTGTTAAAATTAGATAAAAAGGATAGACTCCTTACCATAGTAACCTCCTCTCTGGACTCAATAAGTGCTTCTAACTCCTTATAGTAGGTCACACTCATTCCTTGTCTCATCAACATACTCTCTATCATAGAAAAAACAATGAATATAAAATCAAATGGTTCAAATGAGTTTTAAAACAAATAAACCAACCTATTTAAGCCAAATTTTAATAATTCCACCTTACTAATGTTGACCATAAACATCAATTTTTCCAACTAATACCAACTTCTTCCAAACATGATACTTAGAGAATTGTAATTATGGTTTGTAGTCAATTTATTATGTGTGGGACTTAACCCTAATGTAACTCACCCTATGTTCGTTCCACTAATATATTGATAACATTTAACTCCATAAAATGACAAAACTAATTTCCCTTAAAAAACTTATTATAGACCAAAGGTCTATCCCACTACTGATTTTAAAAATTGACACTATTACAATTGATAAAATATTTAAAACTAAAAAAAACATTACCCCAACTAACGATCATAAACATACTGATCAATACCACTTTTGGTTAGACACCCTTACCAAAGTTCTTGCTCTCTCACTAAAATATGGGTATATACACACTATTTATATAGATTCACATCATCACATATATTAGTTTAGACACAGATATTTAGACACACATGTTTACTTAAATATACATATATTTAGATATATATGTTTACTTGGATATATGGATACTCGGATATAAAAAAATTTAGACACTGGTTTACTTAGATATAAAGATATCTAGACAGACAAATTTACTTAGATATATATTTTCACTTAGATATATAAATATTCAAATACACAATTACATTACTCAAAAATTAGGTTTGGGGCATGATGGAGGCCACATGTCCTTAATCCCATAGGTATTCACTAGATCATACAAATGGAATGGAAGGTTATATCATTATCTATGTCCATATTCCTAAGATACACTTATATCATCACTATGATGCCACCAAGATGTCACTAGTATTTCATCAGTTTGGGTCACATGAACATCTATAGTGGTTGATCCATAGCCTTTCACTAGACCTAGATTATGTAGGCCAGACAATAGTTTTAACCTCTAGTTTATGTTTACATACATAGATTCAGTCTAGATATTAGAGTGGGGGAAAAAGGCCTTATTTCTCCACATTTTCATCTTACATACTCATATTAAGTCCACACAATAGAGTGGGGGTAAGCAGACCCTTTTCTCCACATTTTTAGTTTGCATACTCAGATCTAGTCCACCTATTAGGTTGGGGGAAAAACATGGTTTTGTTACTCATAATTTAGTTTATTATTTAGATTTAGTATGGGGGTCACCCACATTATGGATAGTCTCTTCACATACTTCATTCCAAATCCTATCCACTTGTTTGCTCAAGTGGGCTAGGTCTAGAGCACATCCACATATGTATATACAGGTACGTGTTCCTCTTTTTATTTTACTCTAGTAATTTCATTTCATTACACTACTAGAATAAAAGGGGGGAAATGTATACACCCTAACTTGGGCAAGAAACCACTAGTAATATATATTTTCTCACTCTTTCATAGGAAGGTCTTAGTGATGAATATGACCCTTGTTCTAATGGTCATTTTGGGTCTTTTGGTCTTTTTTATGTTTTTTTCCATTTTTATTGCACCCTAGTGGTCTTGAGTCTTCCCATCCCAGTCACAAGGGCCCCTAACCTATTCTACCTAGTCTTAACTCTATTTTGGGACCTTAAGACACTAACATCCTTATATGAATAGTAGAATCATTAGTTATAGTGTCCACCTTTTGGTGATAGTGTCCAATGGTCATTTCTTCCATTTTTTTGGTCCTAACCCTCCCTTGAGCCTTTTCTTATGATTTTATCTCTCTTCTAAATCTTGTCATCTAGTGAATAAGGTTCTTAAATTTAAATATAAGTTAATTTTATATAAATATCCTCACAAGGAATTTTACATCTATAACTTAATATCTTTCCAAATAATTACATAAAATTAGTCAATAGTACATCTCAACACACTACATATTACTCAACTATCATATCTAGAATTACATGCTCGATCAAATAAGGGCCTAGCAAAATTCATTCTAGCATATAGTGCATGTTGATTATGCACATTCCCTAAAGGATAATTTCATGTGATCTGAGACCCCTAACATTGGGGTTAATGTAGGTAGTGACCAAGACAATAGGGGTTTTATCCTATATGATGTTATATCCCAAAACCTAAAATTTTCCTTTATTTTTGAATTTGATTCAATTATGGTTTCATGTGTGTACATTTTCATTAGGGTTTTGAAAGATATTTAGGTATAAAAATGACACATAAAAACTTGTATAGTTTAAATAATCACTACAAGTCCCCCAAACTCTCCTGCAACATCTCTAAAAATTTTAGACAACTCTTCTAAGGACACTAGTACCACGATTGGAAACTAGCACCATATGGCACTATTGTCCTCATAAGGGTGTTATTATCTAAAGTCTATTTTAAATTATAATCATAAAATAAAATATGTTTATATTATTTCCAAGCTTGTTCTAGCCTATTTAGTCACAAAAATACCTATTTTGCTCTAGATAAGTACAATTTCTCTATATCTTTACTATTTTATGAGGAAACTATCAAAACAACTATTCCTTATATCTATTTCAAGTTATTACTATAATCATCCCTTTAAAAACCTAGTATTTACATTTATTAGTTCTTAAAAAATTAAAAATAATATTAACTCAAAATTTTACCTCTATATATGTAAATGATACCCTAGTAACATTGACAATTGTAGTGGATAGACCACAATCTCGCTCTGTAAATGAAGATGTAAGCATCATATCCTATTACAACATAAAAAATTACATATTTATTATCTAATTTATATTTAAATTAATTATTATATTTTAAATGTAAATATAGCTTAAATTTAGCATGAAATTTATATAAAATATACCTGTGTGTGTGTATTGACCAATGTGTGAACACAAAATGTGTGTTCTAAAAACTCATTTCTCATGAGTATATCATATAATCCCTTAGAATCACCACCATTATCATCCAAAGTTCCAATGCATATATCACCACATAATCTACAATAATTCGGTTGGGTATGCATACTAGGTGGAGTATCTCCAACGTTAATCTTAGAAATCCTACTTGTATGTTGAATGAGTGTATTAGTAAGCACACTAAGAACATGAAAAATTTCAATTTATATAACCTCCTTTACTTTATAGGAGATCTTGAGATGAATTGGAGTTTTGGTAGGGATCCTTGTAATTTGATTAGGTGCATGACATGCACCTGGTCGATCCTACATAGAGCCTTTCCCTCAACCCTAAAACTCACCATAGTCAAAATAGTTGGGAATCTCATTGAGGACAAAATCACAGTAGAATTTACTCAATAAATACAATGGAAACTCAATTTTATTATGTGTTGGATAATCAAACACCATCCACCATCGGTCCCAAAAATTATTTTAGATCAAATTATGTTAGCATTGGTGGATTGGGAAACATTTAGTGGTTATTCAAAAAGGTGAATTAGTTCTTGGGTCAATGAATAAGGCACACATTTGATATTTTTATATGTATTCATCCTTCACCTTATGTGTTGACAATTTTTAGCATAATAAGCCCTACATCTATCCTTATACAATAGTTATCTATCAGTTTGACCCATTATGAAGTTAACTTGACCTAATACTAACTCTAGGGTATTGTCCAAATAGGTTTTTTGGGTGTTGGTCAATTTGGGGTCCTTCATTATTCTAATTATTTGTTTTATTTCTATTTTATTTTCTACTATGTGTGTATCTAAATCCTCTGAACTACCTTGGGGATCTTATGGAACTATAAGAGTTTTATGAGGGATGGGTAGAGGGTTAAGAGAGTTAGGCCGAGGGTTATGAGGGTTAGTAGGAGGGTTAGAGGGATGGTTAAGAGGTTGGTTAGCATGATGGTCTCTTGTAGTGCAATGAACTATTAAAAAATGATTTATTAATTAAATAATGTAATTAAAAAATTATCAAAATTTACTATTAATACGTATATTTTTTTAATACATACCTCTCTTCCATGGTGGCATTTCTGATTTGGTGAGGTATCAAGTGATTAAGGTATGTTTTTTCTTCTCTAAGTAAAATATTATCATAGTTTGGACAAGGGAATTTTTAATAAAGTAGGAAAGTTAGAATGAAATTTTATGGCCAACAAATGGGCCATTTTATGTTTTTATATTTAAAACATAATGCATACATGTGTTTAACACTAGGAATAATGTTAATAACACATACACATTAATTGAGCTATTCCTAGTGCTCATAACATGTACATGTAATGAAAACATAATGCGTATGTGTTATTCCTTCATAACATATATGCATTATGGTTGGTGTTTTTGAGCCTAAATATAAATAATGCATATGTGTTATGGTCATAATACATACATATTACGAGAAATGTTCATAAAAATTTACCCCAACTCTATGCACATTACCATATCTCAACATGATGATGATGGTGTTGGTCAAACTAAGAAAACCCTCCATATTTCCCACCACACATCATCCAAAGTCTACCCTCTCCCCTTTATGACCTTCTCACTATTTTCATACCTCCATACACTCCAAATATTATTGATAACGATGCTACTCAATGACTCACAACATTGACAAGTTATCTTAAGATGAGCGTGTGTGTGTCAAACCAAGTCTCAACAATCTAATACAACATTAAAACAAATAAAGTTTTTAAAAAAATGAAAATAAAAACACTACAAATTACAAATATAAAACTAAATTAAAAATATATAATGATACATGATTCATGAATGATTAAATTAAGCGTTACCTTCAATAAATTCAACTTCAAGAAGACCTTGAAGATGCGTTGAGACATGTGTTGGTTGGTTATGAACATTTGTATCTTGATCACCTCCTCATAGACTTTTTTGAACAAGTCTATTTTTGTCCCCAATGTTTGTAACATAAGGTTGAGGAATGAATGACACAAGGTGTCAAAAATATTTACCCATACCTTTCCTTAACCAACATGCCTATAGATTTATAATTTTTAGCATTGCCCATTAAAAATTGGATAATGTTTTAAGTCCTCACCACCTTACTAGACTCTATCAATATGTCAACAATGAGTCATACATACTTCACTTTCCCCTCACAATCAACCCCCTCTAAAAACATTACCCCTTTAGGGATTACTACAACCATATTGATAAATGGCCTATCTATTATATCTTTTCATTCATCTAAAATGATGGACACTCCTATTTTGATCCATGGATCTCTAATGGACTTAAATTCATCTTCAACATCCTTTCTTTCTTTTATCAATAAGGTGGTGCATACCTATTCATAACTTGGGCCAATGAAGCCTTTATGGGAAAATTTGATAGATCTCACCATATCCTACCATTATGCTGATATAAAAAGATTAAATGGAAGCCCACATGTGTAAAAACAATCTATGATGATATTTTCCACTATGTCCTTGGATTCATTATGGAATGTCCTATCTAATGTTCTCTTATGACCAATAAGTTAATCCTCTTCCTCTTCGATCGTAACATGTGTAGCAATAAATGTGTGTGATGGGGTTACCACGTTAGCATGAGATAGATAAATAGGTGGTTATCCTTTATTTATCAATGGATTATTATATCTTTTACCAATAATGGCATCTACATCTTTTTGATCTTTTACATATGCTATGATATTCATATGGTAATCCCTTTCTTGGCCTTTAATTTAGTCTTGGCCCACTAAAAAAATTGATTCTAGCACTAGGAATCACATACAAATGGGATTTCATTCAGCTATATGAGATCTTGTATTTATAGTTACACTTTGATCAAATATAATGAAAACACCCTCCACTAGGTATTTGTTCTAATATTATCATATAATTCCAAAGGTGTGTTCATAGATCAAATTTGGGGATTGTCCCTTGGCCCATTGAACTAATAGTTACAACCTCAGACATTTTGACAGATCCCTATATCCCCTTGTAAAATGTAAAAAAATTATATTAAAATTTAAAACAAAATCAATAAATTTGCTATTTTTTGAAATAATGGCTAAAAATTAAATCAATAACAAAAAAATTAAAATTAGTTACAAACGAAACAAAATAAAAAAGCCATAAAACTAAAAACTTACCTTCAATCAGAAAATCCTCTTCCTTATAAGTTGATCAATGTACTTGGCACCAAATAGGTTGAGGTAATGATGTAAGTTTAGTGCAAAGAAGTATTTTCAAGCTTATGAAACTAAAAAAATGAACAAGAGTGAACAAATGTGCAAGAAATGAGAGTTAAAAATTCAATCAAAGGTAAATGTGTTATAATCTTTTGATAAAATGAGTGTGAATGTTGATTTTAGGGTTCAGAATCCACTTTAAGTTTTTTTTAAAATATATTTTGAATTCCATGTTTGATTTTTTGTTAGGTGAAATTTAAAAAAAATAAAAAATGGTTTTAACCCAAGGAGTGTGGTATAAATGCCCAAATAATGTCCTTTGGCTATGCAAATGCCTAAATGTATCCCCCAAATGTATCTAGGAATTTATAAAACAAAAATATGCTCCCTAGGTATTCCTCTATCATACCCCACACTCCCATACCCAATAATGTTTCCATAGTGTTTCCTAATACTATAGGGGTGTATCCAACAATGTAAGAGCATGCCATTCAACCCCAAATACCTATGTCTTATTGATTTATTCAATAAAAATGCATGAATTTATCTTAGTCATGATCTAGATGATTCATTATCCTCTTACCATTTTGTCTTGTCTAATTTTAAGGTAAAAATCATAATGTTTGGCCATCCATTTATTTCTTCATTCACACAACTTGTTCTAGCCAAGTGTGAGCTTGATAGTCAAGTTTGGAATGATGGAATATTTATTTTTCATCAGAATATAATGCCTAAACATTTTCACAACTTTGATCAGTGCATTTATCTATTTGTATATCATTGATTATTTCAAATATACATCTTTTATATTGGTACTCATGAAGTAAATGAGACATTCATTATTGTCTACCTTATGTGTAAATACAACAAATATAATATGTTTTACAAAAAATAAATAAAGATAGAAATTTTTATTAAAGTATAGGTAATTTAGAACTAGATCCTAAATAATGGTAGTTTTGATTTCCCTGAAGGCTATTTTAGCCTCTATTTTCCACTTTATCTTTGCATATTTATTTAGCATAACATTCAATGGTTTGAAAATATCAAAAAATATATAAATTAATTTCCTTAAAAAAATTATCTTTCTAAAGAAAGATTTAAATTATTTCTCGATGTTGGGAGGTGTCAACTTTGAAATGGATTAGACTCATTCTAGATCAATGAATATCCTATCTTTAATGATGGAACTACCTAATAATTTCCATTTAGTGACCCAAAATATGATATTCTTTGGATCAAGGGAGACTACATATCATATACATCTATCAAATACTCTTTATAGATGATCTACATGATCAGTCCTATCTTTTAAATACATTGTCAAGCCATCCATATAGATGATGATGCATTTGCCAAAAAGTTTTTGAAAGGCAAAGTTCATCACTCACTATAAGGTTTATCTAGTATTTATTATGACAAAAGTCATCCTTTTATATGCAAACATTCCCCACTTAATGGTAAAGTTAGTCTTAATTATGTCTTATTATTCCAATAGCACTTGGTTATAGCCTAAGAATCAATGAAAAAAGGACATCATCTCTAAGCCACTGAACATATAAATTACCTCATATATTGAGATAAAAATATAATTATACTTTTCTAATTATCAATTTAGGTTTTTAAAATCAAGATAGACCCTGATTTATCACTTTTTATTCTTGATTGGTATTAGATTTACTACCTATTATAATGCTTAATTGGGAAAAGAATTTGGCATCTAGTAGCTTTTATACCTCTATTTGGATGAGAGGTTCCAATATTTTATTAACTAGCCTTTGTATCGACATGAAAGGCTTGTGTTTTAGATTTAATGGAATGCTATGTGTGATGAATCTAGGGTCAAATATTTTCATGTCCGTATGATCACATATTTTTATTCTATCAACAAACTCTTCAACTTTTATTTCTATCTTTCAATGCAACTCATTGCAATGTTCACATATTGAGGATGTTATTTAGTGCATAAATTCTCTTTGATGAAATAATACTTTGTTGTTTTAAGCTACTCTTACATTTTAACTTGCAAATATACATCCAAATATCACTCTAGGGAAACCGTCCCTAGAGAGATGTGGTTATCCTTTAGCTATAGGACATCATCTTCCCCCAGATATTTAATATGCATGGGATCAACATCCTTCTCATCTATGAGCTAAGATTTGAAGGTACCATAACTAATAATGAATTGGATAATCTATTGGTCATCCTCAAATACCTATAAGATTTCCACATTATTTGGAATAGAGGGGCAACGAACCAACTCCATAAAGAATGACTACATTTTAGATTCTAGGAGTTGTCTCAGATTGGTAACTAAAGTTTCTATTTAATCTATTATTTTGTTTGGTTTCCTTGGGAAGAATTTGATGTAAACACCTCAAATTATTCAATAAGGTCCCATGCTCTATGCTTGTAATTCTTCAATTAGGCAAAATTTCATTGATACTTCTTTTTGATATGGTTAACAACTAGGTTTGAATCACCAAAGATTTGAAACTACTTGATGTTATGCCTCCATGTGAATTATAGGTCAAGTATTAGATATTCATACTCAACTATATTATTAATGCATATAAACTATAGTTTGTAGGTAGCCAAGTACTAATTACCATTTGGGTCTATTAGGGTTACACCAATACTTGAACCTTGATTTGATCTGACTCTATCAAAATGTTAATTCCATAAATGAGAAGGACCTTTCAATTATTATTCTTGAATCTCTTTATTGGTAGTGAATGTATACTCCTACATATGGAGATGTAAAGTCAAATGTATCATTATTGGAATTGTACTCAGTGATTAGGTTCTTTAACTTTGGTTTTTTATCTACTAGGATTTAATTGGCTACTTTGTTCCAAAGAAACTACATGTGTGAGAAATCTATGTTCATATACCCATTCATTATCTTTAACCAATCATAATTAAATAACAAACCATAATATTCTAGAGCATCAATGACCATAATATATGTAGTAATATATACATGGCTCAGATGTAATTTATACATGTACATTAATCAACTCTACAACACATGGGATATAATAATTTTCCAACTATAAGACCACTCTTTTTTACTTATATGGGGTCAAAATTAGCTTCTTTCACATGCATATCAACATTACATTGGCTAAGGCACCTGAGACCACTAGGAAATTGTGCACATTATTTTTTAACATTATAATAGTCAATAATAAAGGTGGTATTTCCAACTTTTCCTTATATACAATCACATTTACATTCATAACTTTTGAATTTTTAGTTGTAGAAGATATCCTAGTCAGGGCCTTAAGAAATGACTCCATCTATTTGGTGATCTGAGTTGGTTTATGAAGAGTGATATTAGCCTTTATATTATTCATATCCTCAACATGCTATACCTAGATCTACTTTGTAATACTATGTTTTGGTGTTGATCACATTCCTATAAAGGAGGTGGATTTTTATTTGCCTTTAGATATGGATGATTAGTATTATTTCTGTTTAGAGGAGTATAGGTAGTAAAAAGCTAATTATTCCTTAGATTGTAATTATTCCTATATAGCTATTAAAATGCATGGATCTCATATGTATTATCCTTTGGTTCATTCTCATCTTCCATTGTGAATGCAAAGTCATAGGTCACAAAGACCATTACTATACTCAGGTGCATTGATGCATTAGAGGAAAATGGATTTGTTTGATTTATAAAACTCTCTTGTCTTTCCATTTATTTTTGAAATATTTTAAAAGTAGTGTAAAACATTATGCAATTTAATTCTCCATGTTGTGTTGTATTGTGAACCCAAAACTAATTAGGCAGTGTTATTTCTAAGATATTTATTTTAGGCAGCTTATTGAGTGGTTTTTGTTCTAATTATTTTTATGTATGTTGAAAGGCACATTATATCTTTGGAATTTAAATCCCTAATTTGTATTTTATCCATAATTACTCCCCATTATTTTATGCATGCTCAAGAGTTCATTACTTAACTTCAACACCATCCTATGGATAACATCTAATTCATAATTTTTAGAGTCTATAGTTGATCCTTAAGTGGTAGACTTATTGACTAGTATTGAATTCTAGCTTTGATGTTGATGGGATATATGAACAAGGTTTTTCAAAAACCTCAGGTTTTGGTTTGGTGTAGCATGGGACATGGGCAATTGCATGTGTGCTTGATTATGATTGTAAGCCAATGTTATACCTACCATTTGGAATTGAATTTTAAATTGGATAATTTTGGTAAATATTGGGTCCAATTAGGCTCTATAGTTAGGTATTTATTTTTTAGTCAATATTGATGGATAAAGCACATGCCTCTAGTATGTTAGTGATGCCTATTTATATAAGAAAAAACATTGAGGTTGTAGGATCCAAGGAATTATTTTACATCTCAAGGGTTAGCATAATATTTGGTTTATATGAATCATTTAATCAAATAATTTTTTTTAGAATATATAATTAAAGGATTTGATGGGTTCATTGGGATCTTTCATCATATTAGAAATTTTTTGGTGTATGACATTATAACTAGTAACCTATCCAAATTTACCTATCAAGGTGATTTCAATCTAGGCATAAGAGGTAACTAAAGCATGTGTGAGGTTGAAAGACCAATAATAAGTGACATCTTATAGTGTGAAGGGTAAAATATTTCATCCCACATCCTCATTGACCACATCCATTATCCCCTAGATATGTTTTGAAAGACATTAGGTATTCTTTATCAGTCCTTCCTCTAGAAGCATATTAGGAAAGCTATTGTTTTAGGATTTATATGAAAGTCATGGAAAAAACCAAAAATAATGATAGTAGAAGTAGCCAACCAAGCTAGAGAAATCAGGAATAATGGAAGATGGGTTCATCTTCTTGGAGAGTATGACTGAGCTTGGGGTGTCCCCTTGACACCTTTATCAGACCTAAATTTTCTATAGATTTATAAAGGTGGGTATAATAAGTTAGTGTCTAAGGTATACCTTGTTAATATTATAAGTATATCGAGTGCAACTCAAGTGATTATTTTCAAAGAAATATAGGTGGTGGTTTTATCCCTCTTTTTAGTGTGAAATAAATTATTATTGATGTGGGTTTTATGTACATTAGGAAACCTTATGAGGTATGACCTAATATTTATGATATATAAATGAATATTCATTCCAAGGCTTGAGTTTTTGGTTATTAGGTTTTGTAAATATGTTATTGGTGTAACAACGGTGAGTGAAGTAATTTATTTAACATAGATGGGTTTGAATATGGATGAATAAAAGATACTTGAGATGAGTGGATTGATGATGGATATAACCTAATATATGATTAAATAAAATAAACTCAAAATAAGGGTAGGTAAGGTATAAAATAAGAATTATGGACCAAACAAGATGAAACCTTTCTAAGATAACAATAGAAATAAAGGTTGGAAAAGTAATTAGAAACCAATGTTTGATGAAATATTCTACAATCACACCAAAAATAAAGTGCAATTAGGATTACAAGGAAATAATAATAGATTAAATTTAAAAATATATAATCAAAGGTTGTCATGTTTGTAATATTGTATTTACACATCTAAAAAGGGATATTATGATTAATACAAAAAAGGAATTCAAATTAGGAATAACACAATATGAATAATTGTAATGAAAATACAACTCATTCAAATCCAAGAGACTAAGATACTATAATGACATACATTATTAAAAGATTCACAGGTTTGGATAAGAATGATATTTCATGTCAAGAATAACTTTAGAACAATACATAAAAAATATTACTAATCTTAATATCTAAAATTATCCTTCCTTTGGGATAGGGAAGATATAAATATATATAGTCTTGGCGATTGTAAATACTCATCTTATAATATGTTATTAATATAGATATCACCCTACTGAAGGTTAATTACTAAGGATATTCTTCACACCTGGAATAACATTGGAATGGTCTAAGGTGTGGGACACCTACACTTAGACAAGACGTCTAGATTTGTGAATCTCTCTCCTCTGATGTATCACTTTGTTCTGCATATTAAAACCTACTATGTATTTTATGATGAAAATGGTTAGAAGGATAAATAAAATGGAAATATATTATATTGATGGTGATACCCCTATATTTCTAGTTTATCCACTCTATTTGAACTCATAAACACTAATAAGACAAACAAATCATTGAAT
Source organism: Torreya grandis (assembly GCA_037957365.1). Lineage (NCBI taxonomy): Eukaryota > Viridiplantae > Streptophyta > Pinopsida > Cupressales > Taxaceae > Torreya > Torreya grandis. The sequence goes on from JARHVA010000920.1 coordinate 602,509, forward strand.
CCTACAATTCCAAAAGACTCCTATGTAATAATATTTCATATAAAGGTTCATCAAGTGATCAAATAATAAGGTTAATTATAGAATAGAAATGATTCAAGGCACTAACCAATCAATATATCCAATGTTATCTCAATCAATCAACATCAAACACTGAATATGACATGTTGACTTTCTAAGTCATCCCAAGTCAGCACAAAGATTTCTAAATTCCTATAAAATATTTGCACACCTATAAGGACCCAAGAAATTTGAGAAAGATGTTAAATACATTCCCTACCTATTCCAAATACCAAAATATATGGGTGATGGTCTATGTATAAATAAGATGATAGTTCACACCTACGAGGAATTCTCAATGTGTACCTATGTGTAACATCTTTTAGTGCATGATTCAAGTGGCACACATGTTAAAGGATGAAAAGTCCCAAGTTATGGAAGGAAAAATGGAAGAAGTATATATGGAAATATTTACATAGAATTAATAGTTAACCTAAGCAATTCAATCATGTGTGCTCTTATCTGAATATCTCATTATGCCTATCTAATGTAGTTTTGCACCAATGCACAACATCCTTGATCTACACCCTTAAATTTCATAAAGAATAATATAAATCCATTGATAGCTTTACCAAATAATAATATTTCCAAATGAATTTCATGTGCACCTTGGCATAAGAGTAATTATAAAATAGAGGTGCACACATAGTTAAACATGCATGTAATTGTAATTATGGATCATAGATCCATGTTTTGAAGTTTTGGAATAGTTTACTTTTCATCACAGGTGTCCTCAATGAGTTAAATAGTTATTTTGGCCTCTTATTTTCCCTTGAGTTCCCTTTCTTCATTTTTGGCTATGTTTTGGCTTCCTTCCACTAGTGCCACATGACAGCATGATACTCACTTATCGTCAAGAAGTTCTCGATTTGCCTAAGAGTAGTGTTAGATCTCTATGTGGTGACGCAATGCTCATCTAAGGTAGGTTTATTTATATCAAAAATTTAATCTATGTCATTGGCTAAATGAAATGTGCTCCATGCATGACACTTTGAGTAAATCTACCAAACCCAAAAAATAACATGTAGTGTCATCTTGAGAGCTCATAGATGAACTAGCCATTATAATTCAAATCCATGGGTTACATGTAAAAATCCCTCATCACATGAGCAAGTACATTTAAATATAATCTACCATGAATCCTAATATGATCTATTATTTTATGAGATGACATTTCATGTGCCAAACACACCCTAAGACTTTCAAGATCGACATGTGGAAGTACCTAGACCATCAGATCTAAGATTTGATAGTGTATAACTATTTATGACCCCTTATAAGAGCAATAAGTATCCCTTTAAAGGATACATTTCATGACCTTGTTTCTCCTATCTAAAAATCTAAAGGACTTCTTTGAGAGCCTATCAAGATGAAATTTCCCCCCATCTGAGCCATATGTTTAAGACAAAGTTACCAATAGATATCAATAAGGTTATTGAGAGTAATCAAAAGGTGACATGTGGTAGGGAACAATGAGTCATCCACACTAAGCTACATAAAAATCACCCAAGACTAATTATAATGTTCCACATGTATATATTTAAGACATCTAAGTAGCTTGGTCACATTTAAGCCCCATAAATGTTTACCTAGATCTGATGTGGCATGACATGTGTCAAGAGGTATTTGGAGGTAATTGAGTGGAGCTTGAGGCATTATGAGAATAATTAAATATGTAAGTGACTGATATACATTGGGATAAGAGTACATGCCACCCTTTGACCTTGTTAGGAAAATATTTCATTCTTCTATACACATGTGTATCATAACTAAACCCTACCACCAACTCTAGATATGATCCACCATACATAATTAAAAGGCATGGTTGTGGTACTATAAAGGAATTAAAAACTACACCCCTTGTCCCAAGTGGCACATCTATTGTAAAAAAAGATTTTTTACTATAAAATACTAGTTCTTCACTTGTCAAAGGATTGAATTTTCTTAACAATCACATGCTTATGAAATTTACCCTCTAAGATCACTTGTATTGGCTAATTCTTATAGAATAATGAGAATTAAATTCACATTTTTTAATTCTTTTGATGAACTATGTGCTATTTACATTTATTTATCCCTCTCATTGTTGTGTTGTGTTCATGTCCATATATGAAAAACACTTATACACTTAGAGTGGTCTTGGTAGAATCTATGTTGAAATGTCTTGTTCTTAGAGGATTATAGTATGTTTATGGTAGTAGGAGTGCTCACTCTATTATCGACACATCACCTATTTTATAATTTAACATCTCTTACATTCTCCTTCCCCTTTTCCCTCAAAATTTTAGGTTTATGATAGTGGTAGAATTAAATTTATTCTCTTTAGGCTTATGCACTAGTCTAAAACCATGTGTGTTTGGAATAGTAGGAATTTAACCTCCTCTAGAGGCTTTTCCAATGGAGTGCAAGGTTCCCACACCTTAGGGATGTTCCCATAATTATGATGAGATAATTGATGCTTGAATGTGTAATTTATTGATAATACTTTAGTGACCAATGCCATAAACTGTTGTGCCCTGTGTAAGACCTTCACACTCAGTGCCTTACTATAAAGTACCCTTGCTCTATAGAGTATCCATGGGTGCATGTTTTGAATGATTTTTTTTTAACCATGCTTTTTATTTAGGTATTATTATTGGTCTTTTCCATTCTTTTTAATTAATCTAATCATTAAATAATATTCCACATGTCCAAATTTGAGACAACTAAGTGTCCTAGTTACATTTAATCCCCACGAATGCCTAGTTGGATCATATGTGGCATGTCATGTGTCAAGAGGTGGTTAGAGGGATTTGAGTGGAGATTGAGGCATTATGAGAATAATTAAATGTGTAAGTAGCCATTAGACATTTGGGATACAAGTACATGCCACCCTTTGATCTTGTTAGGTAAATTTTCCATTCTTCTATGCACATGTGTACCCTAACCAAATCTTTCCATAAACTCTAGATTTGATCTATTAGAAATAATTAAAAGGAATGGATACAATGCTATAAAGGAATTTAAAACTACACCCATTACCCTAAGTGACACATTTATTGTAAAATAATCTTGATTACTATAAAATCTCAGTTTTCACTTGTAAAAGGGTCAAAAAATTTTATCAACCTCATGCTACTAAAAGTTAACCTCTAAGAGAACTTATATTGGCTAAATCTTATATAATAATGAGAATTAAGTTCACCTTATTTCATTCTTCTGATGACCTATATTTTATTCACATTTGTTGATCCTTGTCTATGGGTAATGTTTTCCCCTCCCATCATTGCTCATTCCTAACACCTCCTCATCAAACTTAAAACTCACTTGAAGGTCATATTATATGTGCATTAAAGTCTATATTGATGTTGTTTGTGGATAATTTGCCATCCCTCTCAGTGTTGTATTGTGTTCTTGCACCTCTATGTGAAACACTTATAAACTTACAGTGATCTTGGTAGAATCTATGTTGAAATGTCTCATTCTTAGAGGTTTATAATGTGTTTATGGTAGTAGGAGTGCTCAATATATTATGGGCACATCACCTCATTTATATTTCAACATCTCTTAACTTCTCCTTCCCCTTTTCCCTAAAAATTTTATGTTTAGGATAGTGGTAGAATTTCCTTTCTTTTGTTTAGGCCTATGAACTAGTCTTAAACCATGTACATTTAAAATAGAAGGAATATGACCTACTCTAGAGGTTTGTCCCAAAGAGTACAAAGGCCCCACTCCTTGGGTACATTCCTATAATTTTAATGAGACAACTGATGCTCGCACACATAACTGATTGATAATACTTTTGTGACTAGTGCCATAGTCTCTTGTGCCCTGTGTAAGACCTTCACACTTAGTTCCCCACTCCATAGAGTATCCATGGGTACACATTTTAAATGACAATAGCTTTTGGCATGATTAGAATTTAGGTGATATTCTTGGTCTTTTCCATTCTTTTGAATTAATATAATCACTTGGTGACTCTATTGGTATGTGTTTATTATTGAAAAGATAGACCTAATTGTTCCTTATTTGAATGCTCTAATATGTCAATCTATCATGAAAAATATGCCTTTACCACTCATTCTAGCCAAAATGCATTTTCTATGCCCTTGTACCATTCATGTTAGACTAAAAATGTTGCTAGTTTTATCCCAAATAGCCCTATCATAGCAAGATATCTTTATTATCATAGTTTTTACCTCCCTTCTACCCCTGTTTAGCCTTATTGGCAACCTAATCATACTTATAATCAACCCTAAAGGATAATTAGTGATATACATATTGATTTTGAGAGAAATCTAATGGAGATTAAAAGAGATAAAGAGTATGGTAAGAAATAAGAACTTGTTTATCAATCTTACATTTATTAGTAAGAGGTGATGGGACAATGTAGATATGAAGAAGAGTGCTTGGATAGATAGATCATAGCTAAGGAAGATTAGATGCATTAGTTACTTGTGTAGATGTAGTAAATTTAATCCTAACCAACTGCCTCCACTCCTCCATTTCCTAGATTCAAGAAAGATAAATCCTTTATACTTTAAATTAAATCCCCTAATTTCAAGGTTCCATGTTTTAGAGTCCCTTATTTCTTGAAATAGACTACCCCCATTCCTCCTAAAAACCCCCCAAGCACAGTCATGGAAACATTCATAGACCATGCATCCTAAATTCACAATTCCCAAACTTGTAAAATCCCTTTTATCTATGCTAGTGGAAACCTCTTTCCCCCCCACCATATCACTTTTCGAAGGAGGACCAGTTGTATGGAAGGCAAGTGAAGACCATTTGTATGAGGAAGAGGATATTTCAAGTGAATATGATGAGGAAATAATCATTGGTATTCTTCTTTGTGCCACTAAATCAAAAATTTTAGAGATACTACAGGAAGAGGATAAACATGATCAGCTAGAGAAGTAGGGTAGTGCACAGGGGTGAGATGATGAGGTACTCTCTTGGATAAATTAACTTCCATTCATTATGGAAGAAGATGAATTTAGTCATGAAGCTATAATGAGGCTTCTCATGTAAAAGAGTGAATAACTAGAATAAGACTTATTTTATGATGAATTAGAGGAGTTTTGTGTGAGAATAAACATTAAACCATCATCTATTAAAGGGGAAAACCATGATCAACAAGAAAAATAGGAAGAATAAGAATTGTTCCCAATTCAAGCACATGGGAAAGTGCATCCTAATCAGTATAATGATGCAAAAGTAAAATGCATAAGGGAGAGCAATTATAATTGATCAAACTTTGCCTTTACAAGAGGGTGCCCTATCAAGTATCTATCTTAATTAAAAGCCAACAAGGAGGAAGCCATCACATGTTGTGCTTAACATAGGGCAAAAAATTATTATCAAAGGAGTAGGATTAACTTACCTATCTACTCTAAGATAGTTTTATGTTTAGCCAATTGGATTGGGTAGGTGAGTTTATTTAGATTTTTATTTTTTGAGAAGTGTATCACTAATTTGTTGACTATCTAATCCTTCTCTATATTTGGTTGGTTTCCCTCAAGCATGTAAATCATATTAAATTAGTAAGAAAGGGTAGTTATTTTGTATATCTAGTTAATGTCTTTATTTAGATGGCCTTTTCATTAGCTAGTTTATGGTAGGTTACATGTTTTACTTTCCTCCAAGTGCCTATGTGCACATTGTAAATAGTTTTAGAAGTTTATATCTTCCTCTATGTGCTTATGGCATAGTTTATTTTATTTTATTTCCTTGTTTATTGAGGTACACTTTTAGTTTTAAAAGATTAGCTCAGGTATAAGGCCAAGCATGTTGTACTTATCTTGTATTTTTATAATGTGAAGAGTTTTAGATGATGATGTGAATCCATGCCCAATATATTTATTAAAGATATTGGATCTCTAATTAGTGGAATTAAGCCCATAAAGGTCACCATAAGTGTTGACTTTGTAAGTCATTCCTGATCAACATGAGGCTTGCCAAGTCCCTATAAAATATTTTCACACCTATGAAGACCCAAGCACTTTGAGTCAGATATGCACAATAATTCCTTGCCTATGATTGAGCCCAAAATAGATAGTTATAGGTCTATGCAACAACAAGATGATGATTCACACCTATGAAGAGCTCTCAATTTGTACTTATGAAGAGCTTGCAATTGACACCTATGCACAATATATTTTAGTTCATGATTCAAGTGGCATGCAAGTTCAAGGATGAAAAGTCCTAGGTTATAAAAAGCCAAGTGGAAGAAGTTTATAGGAAAGTAGTTACATATCATAAAGTGTGTGCCTAAGACATTTAGTCTTTGTGCATGCTCTTATTTGAATAATTCCCTATGCCTATCTAATGCAATTTTTTCTAACATGTATGATCCTATATCTACATCCTTGAACTACGTAGAGCATAATCTAAATATACATGTTTCCTTCACCAAAGACTCATAGTTCCTAATAACTCTTGTGCACACCTTGGTGTAAGATTAATTCTAAAATAGAGGTGCATGTATAGTTTAGTGTGTATGTAATGAGAATTATGGATCATAGATCCACATTTTGAACTTTTAGAGTAGTTCACTTTTCATCATACATGTCCTCAATGAGTTCAATAGTTTTTTTGTTCTCCTCTTTTCCCTCAGGTTCCCCTTACTCATTTTGGCTAAAATATGGGTTCCTTCCACTACTACCACATGGCATCCTGATGCTCACTTATCATGAAGAATTTCTTAGTTCATATAAAATTAGTACCATCTCTCCACATGGTGACCCACCACTCATCCAAGGTAGGTTTATTTCTGTTATAAATTCAAGCTATGCCATTGGTTAAAGGAAAGAAACTTTATGCATGACACTTGGATTAAATCTATAAAACCTAAAAGATACCACATGGCATCATCTTGAGAGATTAAAAATGAACTAGCCATTACAATTTGAATATATGGGTTACATTTAAAAATCCCTCATTATGTGAGTAAGTTCATTCAAATATAAGCTACTATGTATACCAGTATGATCTAACAATCCATGAGATGATGCCACATATCCCAATCATAACATGATCCTTTCAGGATTGACATGTGGAAGCACCTAGACTATCAGATCTAAGACTTGATGGTGTATATATATTCATAACCCCTTCTGAGAGGAACAAGTTTCCCTCTAAAATACAAATGTCATGCCCATGCTAATCCTATTTGATAATGTAAAGGACTTCTCCAAGAACCTACCAAGAAGAAGCATGTCCCCATCTAAGTTGTATATCTAATACAATATTGCTGAAAACTATTCATAAAGTTCCTGAGAGTAATAAAAAGGTATTAAATGGCAGGTAATAATGAGTCATCCACATTGAGATGCATCCAAAGCACCTGAGACCAATCATAAATTGTCATGTGCCATATATTTAAGCCAGCTAAGTAGATTAGTCACATTATAATCCCCATGAATTCTTAGCTAGATTTGATGTGGCATGCCATATGTCAAGAGGTGGTTAGATGTAGATGAGTATATCCCAAGTCATTATTAGAATAATTAAATACATAATCAACCACCAAACATCAAGATACTAGTACACACCACCCTCTAACCATGTCGGGGAAATATTTTGTTCTTTTATGCACATGTTTACCCTAACCAAATCCTACCACCAAATCTAGATCCTATATACTAGATAGAATTAAAGGTATGGCCATGACACTATAAAGGAATTAAAATATTCACCCATCACCCCAAGTGGCACATTTATTATAAAATAAGCTTTTTTACTATAAAATCCTAGTTATTCACTTATAAAAGGGTTAACATTTTTAGCAACCTCATGTTATTTAAATTTGCCCTCCAAGAGAACTTGTATTGGATAAATATTATAGATTAATGAGACTTAGGTTCACCTTATTTAATTATTTTAATGACCCTATGTGTTATTTATGTTTGTTGATCCTTGTCTATGGGTAATGTTTTCCCCTCCCATCACTGTCCATTCCCAATACCTCATCATTAAATTTAGAACTCACTTGCAAGTCATATTCTATGTGCATTCGAGTCTGCATTGATGTTGTATGTGTACTATTTATCATCACTCTTGGTATTGTGATTCTTTTCCATTATTATATGTGAAACACTTATGCACTTAGAGTGACCTTAGAGGAAGTTTTGTGTAAATGTATTATTCTTATAGGTTTGTAGTGTGTTTATGGCAGTAGGAACACTCACTCTATTTTGGGCAAATCACTTATTTTATATGCCAGCATCTATTTATTGGGAGATTGGTAGAAGTGATGTGTTTTAATTGATTTCAAGTGGCATTGGTGATGAAAAAGTGGCATGAGAATGTTCTTGGTCTAATATGCATGCTCTTAATACTCAGCTTAGTCTTGGTTGCTAGTAAAAGCTTGTGGGAGAAGTTGGTTCTATGGAAGCATGAGTGGATGACATGGAGCATAGAGAGAGAGAGAGAGAGTATATGGTATGTCCATGTGGTTGAGAGGGTAATTGGAGTATTTCTAGGTGGTTATAGGCCTAATAGGCAAGGTGGACTAATGAGGTCCTTGTGAACAGTCATGAAGAAGATTTAGCTTGGTATAGCTTAGTATGCTTGGCATATTCATCTTGGACATGTATAAGATGTTGAGAGGTTATGTGTATGGTTTTCAAGAGGTGGCTATTGTTCTAAAAGATATTTTGGCCATTGGCATTGTTGGCTTAGGTGGGCTTGTGAGGCCTTGTGAAGGGTCAAAGGGTTTTCAAAAGATGATGAAGCTTTTTGTTTCATGAGAGATGTTCAATAAATTTTTTCCAAGAATTTTGATCAAGTTTGAGCTTATATATTGAGCTACAAAGTCAAGAAGATAGTTTAGAAGCTTCAAAGGAGCTTGGATGGTGCATTTTGAGCTTGAAAGGAAATTTTTAATGTTCACTAGTTCATGTGGACTTTACATGGGGACTTGAGTCATTTTGGAGAGGTGGAACATGGACCTAAGAATCCTTTCCAAGTATTTTGTAGTGGATTGAGGTATAAATCTTTATAAACATTCATTAAGAATGTAAACTGGTTAGAAAGCCTTTATAAACCCTTACAATGGAATGATTGCAGAGATATTTATATAAAGGATCCAAAATGGATTGTTTGACCAAGTTTGACTATTGGAAGGTATAAAGGACTCCTCTAGGCATCTCCAGGTGGTAGTGGTGTGTAAGGGTAGTGAGTAGAAGGTATAGAAATATGTTTGTTTCTAAATATTTTAGTACTACAGGTAGGGTTGACTAAGTCAACACATAAGATTTATTAGATATTAAAGGGTAAGAATTATTCTTGAAGTCTATATAGTTGTTTTGGAAATAAATATTCACTGTGTCAATTATTTAAGTCAATTAAGTTGACTAATCACTAGAGTGGAAATGGAGCAAATAGTGAACAAAAGCCAGTTAAAGTGATAACCTGTTGGAGGATTGATTTCAAGTTTTTAGAGATGTAAAAAATGGTTTGGGGTCTTATTTAAAGACCTATCCCTCCTATTTCACTTATTTTTAATTATTTATGGTGCTTATAAAATAGCTAGAAAGAGCTCACAAAATGACTAGTCTGTGTAAGACAAGATATTAGAATTCATGACAGTGAGATTGGTTTATAGTAGCAAAGTGGACATTGAAGCATATAAATTTTGTTATTTTAAATGTTATATGGTTGCTTTAGGATCACATTAATGCATTGGAACATCAAGGAAGTTTATACACAAGTGTTATATGTCATGTTCATCATGATTGGTTTTTGGAGCTTGTAGGCAGTCTAAAGTGGCCTGCTTAGAGAGGATAGTTTGAGCTATTATGAGTAGAGTTTGAGGTGAGTGAGAGATTATTGTTATTATATGATTCCTATAGATTTATTAAATTGACTTGGTTTTCATGTTATATATTTAATTTGGTTGAAGCAGTCAAAGATATTTGACTAAGTTTTTGGTGTGCATAACCAGTTTGAGTAATCAATTTGTTTGAGTTGGTTTGGACCTATGTGTGATATGTGAAGGTGAAAGCTAGATTTTTAGATTTTTTAAAAGTCATATAGGACCTATACATGTGTTTTTATATGTGGATATTTTATAAAATATTTTTTATGGTTTAGTTCTATATGATTGTGTTTTTTGGGTTTCTAGGCTTATTATTGAGTAGTCTAAAAAGCTTGGTTCAAGGTATGAATTAGAGTTTAAGTTATTTTAGATCAATTTGGGAGTGATAAATGATATATTGGAGGCCTATTTGATGTTTTAAAAGCATTTTTGAGGTCTACTATTAATGGATATGGTCATATGTGATGAATGACCTATAAGGGCTAATGCATTAGGCCTAATTGAGATCTAAAGGAGGATTGAGCTTGTTTTGAAGTATGGATGACCTATGGAGTGGTTTATTTGTCTTTATGAAATGTGTGAAGATATTTTATAATGTTAATTCAAGTATTTGAAGTATCTTGTCTGACCAAGATGGGTTAGATGATGGAGTGATATATATACAAGGTCAAGTTAGCCTATTTGTAGAGGTGTGAGAGTGTGTGCATTCAAGTGAAGTAAAGAGATCAGTAAAGGAAAAAATATGGATCATTTAGTAAATTTATAGGGTGAATATAATTATTCATGTTTGATTTATCAATTCATGAACTAGCAAGTCATTATACCTAATAGTATAAATTGTGACTTGGTTAAGAGAATGGTTTGTGAAGGGGATTACAAGCGTTAGAGAAAGAGAAGGTCATCATCAGGTGTATAATACATCATATTAGTGGTGGAAATAATATTATATGTGGTCTAAAGGGGTTTTAATCACCTAGAGGGTTGTATCCTCTGTTTTAGTTAAATCTAGCTAAAGTTCTAGTTGGAGCTGGACTAAATTGAGGGGTAGATGTTGCTTGATCAGTTGGTCCTAGTCTAAAGTCTCCTATTTACTTCATCTTATAGGATATTATTCCATTGTTTTTTTATGTTTGAGAGTGTGTTTTATCCCCTATAGGGTTTCCCACATAAATTATGTGTTCGTGTGGTGTATGTTCTTGTTCATATTTTGATGTATAAGCTTTCATGTCCATGTATGATGAATGAGTTTAAGGAATTGAATAATAATTATTAGTTATTGATTCACCCCCCATATCAGTACCTAATCTCAGCAATATTACCTTCTCCTTACCATTTTCCCTCAAAATTTTAGTTTTAAGATAATGGTAGATTTACCATTCTATTATTTAAGCTTTCACACTAGTCTTACACTATGTGCATTTATATTAGAATCAATTTGAATCACTTTGTATTCTCATCCCAAGGAGTGCAAGGGTCCCATGCCTTTGGTATGTTCCCATAATTATAATGAGATAATCAATGCTCACACATGTAGCTAAGTGATAATAATTCCATGCTCATTACCATATACTCTTGTACCCCACATAAGATCTTTGTGCTCAATTCCCCTACATTTTTAACTATCGATACATACATGTTTTAAATGATAACATGACCTATATAAGATGACATACTATAAAATAGGTGAGATCAAGATTTACCAAGGGAGAAAATACTACCACATATGCAAATAAAACTAATATAACACACTATCCTAGAATATTGGAATCTAAAAATAGTCATTTTATTTATCTCAAAATGTTACAAATCTCAAATTTTGTAGAGTTTAATCATGCCCTAGAGAGGGATCTAAAATTGGCTTGAAATCCTCAATATATAGAAAAAATAGAATCTCTAGCCAAATGTGATGTAGAGGGAAGAAGGAGAAGTCAACTAGCATTAAATCAGGTTAATTCTAGTTAAAATTTGATAAAAAATAGTCTTTCATGACACTCTTTATGCTTGATGCCTTGCATGAGCTTTATAAGAGTTCCTTGGCATTAGAATGAGGTGGTGGGCCCTATTGACTTATTAAAACTCTTCTTCAATGTATGCTACACCACATATTTACTAAAAAATCCACTTTAAGTGAGTTAAATTTAAGTTAATGACCTCTCCTTTCATAAAAACTATGGAAATGCATAATGCTTAGTCAAAGATAAATAAACTTATAGTGATTGGTACTGAAAACTAGTCAACTCCTTCTCTAGCCCTTATTTGCATGAACTAGAACTTGAATACTGAAAGTGATTGTAAGCTTCACTTGAATACTATATATGTGGATTAAAAAAATCAACATGTACTCCTTTGATATCCTTTCAATTCCACTTTCACCTCAACTATATGACAAAATAGGCCTACTAGGAAAATTAGGCCTAGTAGCCCAACTTCTTGCATTTGATGACTTTTGAAAACTACATAAAACTATGGAAACCTAAAAATACAATGATATTAGTCTTGGAATAGATCCTCATATCATAAGATATGTCCTTTTGATTAATAAACACCTACAACTTAGTCAAACTAGTTGACTATGTCAAACTGCCTAAATTTCCTATAGAGTGGTTATTTTGGATGAGATGATAAAGACACTTCCAATAATATTTATGAGAATTTGATTAATTTAGGATAAATAAAAAGTTCCAAAATTTTATCTCCATGGATTGGATTTCCTTTAAACTATCTTTTACCTCATATTTTGTGTTTTATTTTCTCAAAAACCTATTTTCTACCAAATTCATACATCCATTTAATCAATGACCATGGAAATGAATATATGAGATTCTAATACATTATCCAAGTGATGTTAAAGATTTTTCAATGAGTTTGTATTCATAATTATTTAAATTTCTATAAACAAGTTTGCTAGTGGGGTTTTACAAAGGTTTAAGAGTGCTCTGGGTTAGTAATGAGTGTTTAGAAAGCCTAGGCCCTAAAACTCTAAAATAATTCCATAAAATATTAGTGTATTATGCATTTTAACTCCACCAAATTCCTCAAATTCCCATTTAAAAGGTGTGTACCAAGGTAAGCATGTGAAATCTCATCTCAAGGTGGTAGATAGGCTCTTTAAGCATTGTCTAGTATTCATTGGCCAAGATGATCAATTATAATACTTCCCTATGGCTCAAACTTATCATAAATTTCTATTAGGACATGATTATTATGTTCATGTTTATTCGTAGTTCCTTCATGACCTTGATTTATCTCCTTCTACCCTCTTTTGATGGCCTTATCTTGTGATCTCAATAACAAGCATAGGTAAGTGAATAGTTTATTTAATATTTTGACTTAATTATGAGTTTATATGTTTATTTGTATTTTTTTAAACATTAATTACCTATATATGTTGATTTAGAGTCATGATATAAGCTTAAATAAGTCATTTTTCCTTACCCTACATAGAAACAACTCTTTATTTTGGTCTACAAACCTATCTTCTCATGGAAATGAACCAAATGACCTCTGATGATGGTTTATAAGTTTTATTAAGAGATTTTAGGATAATTTATTTCTTCCTGAATCCTTTGAATGTGAAATTACTCTTTATTCCCTTGTTTATAGCTCAAAATTAACTCTTTTTGCCTAATCCGTACAATTGAGGTACTGCAAGTGCCAACCAATTGGTCATGGAGGTTTTAAATGGAGTTTAAAAGACATTAAAGTTCCTTTTATATCTCAAACTCATCAATTGAATGCAAAATCTAGCTCCTTTTCTCCATTGGGTGGCTATGATGGGTTTTTAAGGGTTTTAGAGGTCCATATCTTCTTAAGGATTATTCATAGTGCATGGACCTTAAATTAGAAACCACTTTACATGAAAAAATATATATACTTACCCCCTCATAATCAATTAAAATAATGGGCTCCAATTCAAAAGACACTTCAAGTTCTCTATATGGTAAAGTTGAGATTCAAGAGGATGCCAAGAACATGTGTGAAAGAAACCTAATAAAGTCATACAAAAAAATATTTTTTAATATTAATTCACTAAAATAGATTATCCAAGGTTTAATACGTCCTCCCCAATTTTTTAATTCCATCTCATGAATAAAAATTTCATGAAAGAGTAAAAAATAAAGACTATGTGCCTTGAGGGTTTTAGGCTTGTTTGCTAGTTTTAGCCTTGAAGGGCATGATTTTCATAGATCATGGAGTATAATCACCACTATTTTTTTTAATATTTAAAAAAATATTTTCATGATTTACAAAACCTTCCCATGAAGTTTCAATCCTCTACTACACCAATAGACACCTCAAGAACACCATTTGCTTGTATTTTGACTATGTTTTGACAAGTTGATGACTATGTAAAAATAGTGATTATTTACCCTCATAAAATTACCTATACAATATTTTTTATATTTATATCAAGTCACAAGTACTAATCATACAAAATTACATGCCTTTTATATGTATATTTTAGCCTTGAAGCTCTTTTCACTAAAAGCTAGTTTGAGTTGTTTGGTGGTTCTATTTTCAAGACTAAGTTTTCTCTCCTTTAGTTTGATTTATGATATCAAATTGTGAATATGAATTTAAAATTTCATTAAAGTCATCCTTTCATTTATCTCACCCTCCATTTTTTTATCTCTTCACCTTATGTAACCTATCTTAGACCTTAATCCTAAAGAAGTTTTATCATGACTATAAGCCAATAGTACTAAAGGTGTTATTTAGAGAGTTCTCAAGGTTTCTAAAAGATATTTAAACATTATTTGGTGTTTTTATATCCCTTTAAACCACTCTCATATTCTTGTTATATCCATTTGACTCTTCAAACAAGCTCTTTAGGCCTTGAACACTATCTTTTCTGTATAATTGTTGTACCTTTACCTTTATGTTCTCAACAATGTTTTAGCAGCTTGAAAAAGGATTTTAAGATGTCATTTTTATCACTTTAACTTTATTATCACTTAAAATTTCAATCCTTTATTTTAAAGGTATCTTTTATGCATCTTTCTCATATGACTATGAGAGGAATTTGATATTTTTGGTGATAGGTGGGTTTCTCAACTATTGACCTTGACTTTGTTAATGTTTTTTGAGGCCCATCATGATTTTTTTACCTCATTATGAATATTTAATAATTATAATAAACATTCTCTTTCATTAATCCCTCTCATGGATCATGAAACTCCATCATATTGCCAACTTGAATAGTATCTTGTGTTAGCATGGTTGTACATTGAGTTGATAGTTGACTTGAATGGTGTTTGTCCTTAAGTAATACCTTAATATTTTTAATGATATTATATAATCATGTTACCCTTACACATTCTCTTTCATTAGATATGAACATTCCTTTATCTACCATTTCCCCTCAACTTTTATACTAGCTTGAAGGATGGACAATATTTTTGTAGCTGTAAGTGTGTGTTTTAAGGAAAAAGACCAAAAAGAGCTTGGTTCTCCTTTATATTATACATTTGGTAAAAAAAAATTATGACCATATTATTTATAAAACTACATCTTTAAAAATTTCAACACCATCTTCTTGATGATATACCTCTTTTTCCTTACTCTAAACTTGACTATTATTTACCTGTATAGGCTTGTATGAACTAAGTACAATTTAAAACTTGAGAAAGTAATATATATATATATATATATATATATATATATATATATATATATATATATATATATATATATATATATATATATATGTTAATATACTATCTTTATTTCATTATTGGTATCCATAATTTTCAAAACCTATCTTAAATCTCAAACCCTCTCAAAGGTCTAAAATTACCTCACTGTTTACTTCTTGATTCTTATCTGTGTGTCTAAGATTTCTATACGTGGTATTTTAAGGTGAAATGAATAAGTAAATGTCATGTAAGTTTCATCATATACTCTTGAAAAAATTTGAGCTTATATCATTTTTACTCTCATGAATTGTCTCTTTAATACAAAACCTCATTATTAGATCATGAGAAGCATTCTTCACTTACTATCAAACTAGCATGAAATAAAGTCTGTAGATGATGGTTGTCAATGATGATTTATTGAAAATGAGTGTTCATTTGAGTTTAAATTATTTTAAGTCACCAAAATCCACAAATTAATGCATTCCTTTAGAAAACTATATCTTATTTAGACCATTCAAAACCACCATGACATCATTATGAAGACAAAATCCTCCTTTATAGACCACTATACATGATGTGATGTCCTTTATATAGATTGTGATAGGGTCTAGGATTTAGAGATTTTTAAAAGGGTGATAAGATGTGTAAACAGGTCCTTCAATTTTTCAAATGATCTCAATAGAATCTCAATATCCTCCTTGAAATGATGTAAACCTTGAAAACCTCTTCCTTGTTATTCTTCATCTTACCAGTTGTAGCTTACTCTTAGGGATGGATATAGGTCCCTGTTTCCTCTAATTAATACCTATTTGAATATTGAAATATGTTTTATTCTAGATCTCATCTTGAGGTTATCAACTTCATGTTGATTATGCATTGATTATTTCAAATAGGCACTAAGAACTTAGTTAGGTACCTGTATTTTGCCAAAACATATGCTTTCTATAGGTTGGTGTATTTATTAAAGCCTGTAGGTATAATAAAATACCTTTTAAACTTAATTATGTTAGTATCTCTTGGCTTAATTTATTACTAGAGTGATAATATTGAACAAGAGTCTTTCACTTGATAGTCAACCTTCAATCATGTCTTCATACCATGATGTCATGCTTCAAAAGGCTCTCTTTTCCAAACTAAAAGTCAATGTGTATACCTATATGCATAGAGTGTGAAACTAGCCTTAAGGAAGGATAAAAACATGATTTTATCATCGTTTCTCTCATGTTCATGCTTGATGTGAACATTTGTGTATGGACCTTTAAGAAGACATTCTCTTAATCTACCATGGCTTATGTTGTTTGATGTCAATCATGACTGTACCCTTAGTTTTTTAAAGGTAAAATTATTGATTTATGATGATGATTTATTGGCCTAAAAATCCTCTTATCAAAAATTATGATTATTTTCACCCATTGCTTTCTTGTGATAGTGAATTCATGGAGTGAAGATGAATGGAAGGTGGAATGATGAGGTAGAAAGATGAAAAAACATGAATGAAGGGTGAAAGGAGCATGAATCACAATGAGAAATGTTTGTCTATGATGATGAGCCCCATAAATTTCCTATTATTATGTCCATCTATTATACTCATCCTACTTAATTACCATGCTTTTGAACACTTTTCCATATTAGTTTCCTACTTTCATAAGCCATATAGCATTATATTTTCAAACTCTTTTAAATAGTTGAAATTATGTATTAGAAATAAATATATGATTGTTACCTATTAATTTAAGATGATTTTTATATAAATATGTTTTAAATATGTTATGGAGAAATAGGTTTATAACACAGAGCATCCTGTAGCAAATGAATCTCACTACATAGACCATCTTGTAGCCACTACATAACCAAAACCATGGATGATTTTTTTTTAAAATTTTCTTTCAACTCACTCAAAAAAATTACTCTAACCTTTATGGAATTCAATAAGGAAGTGGTTTAAGAAAAAAATAGCCTTATTTTTCCAACAACAAAGTTGCAAGATTCACATGAAGGACATCTTTAGTGAAAGGAACCAATTTTGGTTATCCAAAATTTTAATGTATATTAGAATAGAATGTATATATTGTTTTGCATAAAAAAATCTTTTTTGTGATATATAAATATGTAGTAGCAGAGCTGAGAGATATAAAAAAATAGTATATGTTGAATAGAGATTGTCAGAAGTACATTATGTTAAGTAATTATTATTGTAACTTCCTACGACAATTTATGGTTGAATTTTTTATTAATATGAGTGATTAATAATGATTTTAATTTAGTGTTGTGAGAGGAATGATTTAATATTATAGACAAAAGGAGTAAGGGCTCCCTTTATAAGCCTTACAACAATAATCCAACCCAATTTAATAACTAAGCATGTTATTTGATTTCTTTATGTAATGTGTGATTTAATTCTAAATTATGTGATTTAAATTATTTCTTAGATTTATTTAAGGAATATTTCAATGCATAATAATTTATTTTTTAGTACTTTTTTTATGTTTCATTTCAACCATTTCATTTACTACACTTTAACATCTTAGATACAATTAGCAGAATGTCAAATTAGAGACTGAGTGTGCACATATAGTGACATCATCCTATCAAGTCTACATCCCTAAGTTTAAATTTAAATGAGGTATAAGGTACATATCTACGGTTACTCTCATTTTTTTTTATCAAGAGAAGTATATCTGATTGTGAATCAACTCCTACTCATTTTTATCACCATTGTCAAGGAAGGGTGTCACACTTGTAATCTTCAATATTGATAAAAATTGTTCTTGGATGATTATTATTTTTATTCCCAAATATTAATATTTTTATAAATTAAATATTTCTTTATATAGTTTAAATTTTCCTTTTTGCAAGTAAAATAGAGGACATTTAAAAAAAAAAAATCATATTACTAACCTTGTGTAGGTAGGGTGGACAAAAATTATATAGAAAAGTTGTTAACATATGCAAAGTAAAGGGGAATATATAGGAAGATTTTTTCCTAAATAATAAAAAAATTATACAAGATCAGATATTCATCCTACAAAAACTAAGGAACATGAATTAATTCTTGAAGATCACTCACAATTGTCAATAGAAGATGTAGAGAAGAAAGAATTTTTGGATGGACTGGTAGCACAAGTTTGAGACCTTGAAGATGTTCATACCCCTAGAAGAGATCCACATGTACCACCTCTAATAATTCCCACCTTATCACATCATACTCAAGAATCTAAAGTTCACTTCCCTCCATCATCAAAATTTCTTGCTAAGGAGGCATTCAAAGCTATTCTTGCCCCTAGAAGAAACACCAAGACAATAAAATATTCCAATTTAGAGAGACTCTTTATTGACAAACTAGAGGAATATTTTGAAACCTCCACACTATCCCAATTTTATAGGAATCCATACATTATTAAGGTAAAAAGATAAATTCTCCATCTTCTACACCCTAGAAAATAAATGAATTGATAGGAATTTTGAGTGTTAGGTAGAAATAACCTCTCGTATACCAACACAAAGAGTATTCTTGGGGGATCACCAAGAAGAAAACACTACCAATGAGTTTGATAATTTAAAATTTCCTATCATTAAAATTGATGGAAATACACCAATGAATAATATCCCTCACTCTTCCCTCCCTACCTTTAGAAGAAAAGCATCTGAGGATCCAGATACATTTCTTTTTGAGTTTGACATTTTATGTCTAGCTATCATTATAATCAAGATGCTCAGAAACTCAAACTATTTATAGCAACACTCAAAGAAGCAAAACTTAGATGGTTCATAAGACTTATAAAGGATGCCATTTATACTTGGGAAGAAATGAAGGAGAAGTTTCTGATGAAATACCAAGACTATTGTAGGGGAAAAAACTACATGAGAGATGACATTTTTTGAATGACACAAGCTGATGATGAGTCATTGGAGGAATATATGGAAAGATTTTTATTCAACTTGAAAAAATCTAAGAAAAATATAATGGATAAGGAATCAGTCAAGCTGATATTCTTGAAAGGAATTAGAGATGATTGTCTAGAGGCACTATATCTAATGTTTGGTGGTGATGTTTATACACTACCATTTGATGAACTAATAGTTCTATGTACTAACTACTTCAGATCAATAATAAACAAAAGAAGGGGAAAAAACCTTCTTACAACATATAATATAGGTCTGTCTAAAGGTGAAGCTAGCAACCTACTCCAAGACATAAAGCAAGACACCATTAGTTACCTAGCTACTCAGCTTGATACATTACATACACAATGGAAGCAAGAAGAAACTAAGAAAGCCTTCGCCACCTATTACCATGAATGTAGAAAAAGAAAGCAGATTGCACATGCCATTCTATGAAACCTTGTGTATCTAGCATAACTAAGGAGAATCTTAAAAAATTAGAGCTATATACCATAGAAGAAGATGAGAATCTGGTGTTTTTCATAGCTCAATGGAAACTATGGGTATAAAAACTAGGTATGCCATCAAATTCTAAGTTTACAAATTCTCAATTCTCAAATAATTCTCAATATAGTTCTTAAATGAATATATCTAATCCAAATTGGTCTCAAAAAAATTGATAACTACCCTAGAATAAGTTATGGATGCAACATAATGGACAACAACCTTAGAGATAATTCCAAAACAAGTAATGGTTATATCCCTCTATTCCAGGGCAACAACAATGGAGAGGAAATCAAAGCTTTCCCCAACAAATGCAACAACCACAACAATAATAGGCCATAATTATAAAAACTCAATAACCTATTAAAACCACTCAATTACCCACCCAGCCCATCCCCAATCCTACCAATAAGTTGGTTTAACTGACACAATCCACTAGAATAATGCAATATCCAACATACACCTTGGATATTAATTAAGCTCAACTTAACTCAGGTCATGTTTTTATACAACCCACCTCACCCATAATCATAGAAAATTTTAAAATAGCTTCAATCCATACTAATCCACAACCACTTTCAATCAATCTTGATCTAAGTCAATAAGAAAATAAAAAAGACATTGACAATCCTCCTTTTCCAGAGAGATTGAACATATCAGTCTTAAACCAAAACATGAATTTGATATTTTAGGACAACTCAAGAATGTGTGCATAAAAGTACCACTCTTTCAAGAAATAAAGTATGTTCTTATCTAAAATAAATCTATTATATAGCTATGTTTGAAAAACTAGGAAGAAAGAAGAAGGATCTTGAAATAGTCTAGGTCATTGGCCAACTAGCAGATATTATGTTGGGAAATATAGTTCCCTAATCTAAGAAGTCCTATACTTGATGTTAGAATCCATAACCAACCCATCTCTAATACTTTAATCAACTTGGGTGAAACCATTAATGTGATGACCATCGAGACCATGAAATAACTAAAACTTACTACTCTCCATCCAATACCTACCATCCTCCAAATGGCTGATAGATAAATTGTTAAGCCTAAGGGGATAGTTGAGGACCTTTTTATCACTGTGGATTCTTGGAAATATCTAGTAGACATTATTTTCTTGTAGAAAAAGAGTAATTTATAGGATTATCCTTTCATTTTTGGTTGCCCATGGCTGGCTACTACCGATGCTTTTATTAGCTACAGGTTAGAAAAAATGCTAATTTCTAACATAAATGACACCAACAAATTAGTGTTGTATCCACCATCTTAGCCTTCCTAGAATGATGGACCAACTCCTTAGATTTATGACCTTGAATAAATGATCTCCTTGTATACTCACTACATAATTGACTAGATTCCAACTCTGTAGGCCCAAGAAGAAGACAATGTCCTTACTCATATCGTACAAAACACCTATCGACAAGATCCTATAGCCACCAACTTGTTAGAATGTAGACCATGCCCTCTCCAAAATACCTTTCTTAATAATTATTTTACTAAAACTGCAAGAAATATTTGGACATATCATCAATTAATTCCCCATTAATATAATTATTCTCTTATAATTGTCAATGTAGAGACTATGCTTTATTTAACAAAGCAAGTAGACATCCTACCAAAAAAACCTATCAACATCAACTCTTATTTAACACCCTAGTAATAAATTTAGTTACTTACAATGCTGAGAAATCACACAATAATATTTTCCTTGGATTACCATGACATGAGAGGAATAACCCTATAATTATGCATGCATCATATTTATATTAAAGAAAAATGCAAACCTATTCACCAACCTCAATAATGAATGAATCTTGTACTCAAAGACATTATCAAAACTGAGTTGAAAAAAACTCTTAGATGTAGGATTTGTTTATCATATCTCAAATAGCTACTGGGTCTCTCCCCTAGTCACTATCCCTAAGAAAGTAGGCAAATGGCATATTTGCATTAACTACCAAGAGTTGAATTCTACTACAAGGAAGGATCACTTTTACCTTTCATTTATTTATCAATTGTTGGATACATTAGTAGGGAAGAAGTACTTTTACTTCTTAGAAAACTATAGTGGTTATAATCAAATATGAATTTCTTTACAAGACCAAGACAAAACCACTTTTACTTACCCTTGGGGAACCTATGCCTATGTTGTCTTTCCATTTTGTCTTTGTAATGCCCCAGCTACTTTTCAAAGCATTGTCTTGAGCATATTTTTTTATCTCTCCCATGACTGTGTTGAAATCTACATGGATTATTTCACTATCTATGGGTAGACATTTAGAGAAATGTTGATCAACCTAGAGAAAGTTCTTCAATGCTACAAAGACCATCAATTATCTTTGAGTAATGAAAAGTATTACATGTTTATGACTGAAGGGATTGTTTTGGTACATCATATATCCCCAATTAAAATTCAATTTGACCCCATAAAGATAAGTATTATTAAGGATCTACCCACACCAAAAAAATAGAAAGATGTTAGAACTTTTTAAAAACATGTTGGTTATTATAGATGATTCATCAAAGATTTTAGTAAAATTTCCACCCCATTATTTGGATCACTTAATAAAGATGCTAAATTTACATGGATTAATGATTGTTAATCTTCATTTCATCAACTTAAAGACCTTCTCGTAACAATTCCTATTATAAGAAGACCTGACTAGAAAAATCCTTTTCACATCCACATAGATTCATTTGACACCACTTTAGGAGCTTTTCTTGGGAAAAAAGATGAATCTCTAAGTTATTCAATCTATTTTATCAACAATAATATTAAATGGGATGAACGTAACTACACTATAATAGAGAAATAATTTCTATCCATCATATATTCCATCAACAAATTTTGAAACTACATTATAGGTTACCAAGTATTCATCCACACCGATCATAAAATAATAAGGTATTTAATAAAAAAACCTATTATAACATGTAGGATAATTCATTGGTTACTTTTATTATAGGATTTTGAAATTATCATTATGGATAGACCAGGTAAGGATACTATAGAAAATTTTCTATTTCGATTGCAAAATGATGAGCACTATCTTATTCTTGATGGTTCTTTTCTTGATGAGCATTTATTCATTATAACAATTCAATATCTTTGGTTTGTAGATATTTATACCTATCTTGATGTAGGATCACTAACACAACATTTATCGCCTAGGGATAAACAAAACCTAAACCAAAAGAGCAAACATTATTCCTAGATTATAGGATATCTCTTTATCACTAGACCAAATTTAGTTATGAGAAGATGTATCCAAGAAGATGAATATTATGACATTATTAGAGCCTACCATGATGAACCCTATGGAGGTCATTTTGATACCAAATAAACTACCATGAAATTACTTACTATCAAATATTATTGGCCTTCTTTGCACTAGGATGCCAAGATGTACACCCATAGATGTGATCAATTCTAGATTATGGAAAAGCCCACTTGATCTAATTAAATACCATTATAGCTACAACTATTTTTGGAACCCTTTAACAAATTAATACTAAATTTTTTATGTCCTATTGATCTTAAATCCAATAATAAGGAATACATACTGGTGTGCACTAATTATGTCACCAAATGGTTAGAGGTCAAAGCCTTAACCCCTGCCCAAGATGTGAAGGTAGTTAAGTTCATCTATGAATAAATACTCACTCACTATGGAGTACCAATATAAATAGTCACATACCAAGGCCCATAATTCACATCAGACCTCATAACTACCTTGGTCAAGGAATATGAAATCAGACACAAGAAATCTACTCCTACCATCCTCAGTCAAATGGTCAGGTGGAAGTGGAAAACTAAGAACTAGAAAATATCCTCATTAAGACTATCATCCTAGATAAAAAATATTAGTCAACTCATGTTATAGAATTAGTTTGGCCTTATAGAACCACTTATAAAAATAAAAATGGTTTCACTCTATATGAACTAGTTTATGGTAAAAATCATGTTCTGCCCATTGAGTTTGAACATAAGACTTTAAGGAAAACACTTGATTTGGGCTTAGATCTTTCCAAAGATTAAAAAAATAAGATCATATAGTTGAATTCACTTTATGAACCAAGGAAGGAAACACTTCATCATACTAAAATAGTGTAAAGACAATGTGTAGGATGGCATGATAGAACATCAGAACTAAGAATTTTCAACTATGAGACTAGGCACTCCTTTTTGACTCTAAATATAAGGATCATAAAGTAAAGTTATATTCCATCTGGCTTGGGCATTATGAGATTGATTTTTTTTTTGACAATGAAGCTGTAAAGCTCAAGACCATTGACTCTATTTAGTTTTGATTACTTGTTAGTGGCCATAGGCTCAAGATGTATAAGAAACCATTTTCCAAGGAAACTCTCAGTCTCTAACTTCTTGAAGAACAACATCCATCTCTTCTTCATGAATAAAATCAACCTATTCTTATAACTGAAGGGTATTTCTATCAATCCTTCTCTAATATTTTATAAGAGTAATAAGGATTTGTAAATCCAAGAATAAGTCACTCACAATGGTTTCGTTCAAGATGAATAAAATCCTACGCTTTATCTTCTTGTAATTTTAGTTGAGTTTGGACTAGAAAATCTAAAAAAAATTAGAAAATTTAGTAATTAACACCTTTAGGCATTCCTAACGAATGTTGTCTTAGAAAATTAAATCACTGGTTGATCAACATTCATTAAAAAGAGAGAGATAGAGAGAGACAGATAGAAAAGTCACTACTGCAATAATATTTTTTTGTTTTCACTTTTTTTTTTTTTCATATTCATTCCCTTGGAGTAGAAATACATTTTATTTCTTGCTATAGAATGAAAAACTTGTCACTACAAGTGAAAAACTTATTGTTATAGGATAAAACTTGATGTTCTAAGATACCACTTGCTACTATGGGACACATATCTTGTTATAAGATGTATTCCTACATTCCATACTAAATCAATCATTTACTCCCACTCAAAAATATGCCATGACCCCCACTTTGAATCATCATTGACATATTTATGAAAGGTATTTATATAAGTAACATAATAATTATTCTATATTTATTTATTATCATGCATTTTAATTATTTCTAAAGGTGATAGGACTTAATGCTATCAATTCACCACCATATCCTCTCCTTATCATTCCCACTTACCATATCCTTCACTAATTTGACTATTGACACAACTGTTGCTACCACCCCTTACTCTCGCCATGAGTGTTTTGTGCATGTCAACTTCATCCCTCAAGGATAAGTGATAGTCTAAGTTGAGGTGGGGGGAGAGATTTTCCATTAATTCCAAAGGATTATTTCATCTCCCAAATCAAAAATCATAAAACATTCCATCATAGCCATAAGAACATGTTGCAAGTACCTAGACTTACCATTCACATAATATGGGAGGTGATTTGTTGAAACATGAACTAATGGATATCACCCCTTTAACCAACAACCCAAAAATATTGGCCTTGCTCCATCATATAGGATGGGTGTAGTATTGTAAGAAAATATTGGCCCTAGATGAAGTAATTGTAGAAGAATTTTTTGGTACATTGCATAATAGCTTGGCCATGGTAAAGGAGATGGAAATAAAACTAACAAAAATAACCATCAACAGAGTAATGGGACTACCAAGAATAGGGGAGGAATGGCAAGACAAATTTGATGTTGAGGTTGAGAGATGAAAGTTCATCAGAGTAAATGAGTTCCTATAAACCTCAAAGAATGGAACTATAAGGTTGTCTCTACCAAGAAGATGGGATAACGATGCAAAGTTTAACTACAAATATTTCATTTGAAAAGGGAGGTATTCTATGTTTCATGGCCTACACTTTAAGTTCATGAATAATTTACATCATGGAATGGAGATAAACATTCCCAAATTTTTGCTTCACATAATCACAAAAATTTTTGGAGACTTTTCAAAAAGGTAATTCTAAATCTCTTTCCCACTATTGTCTCATCTAGTTAATTGTTCAAGATTGTTTGAAAAAAACTAGACCCGACATCAGTTGGGAAGAATTTCTCCAGATACTAAGAAATACAAAGAGTGATAAAGAAGGAAATGAAATAGAAAAAAGAATTGAAGGATTAAGAAAAAAGATCAAAAGAAGCTCTCCCTATAGAACCATAAGAACATATAGTATAAAACCTTCCTATAGCCACACAAAAACTTGTAGAAGAAATTCTTCTTGTAGCAACATAAGAAGATATAACAAGGACTGAAGAAGGGAATTTTAGAGGTAGAGAATCTAAAATGAAGAGGAAGAAACTCATTCTCCATCCTGATTCATATGAGTTCAGAGGAAATTCCACCTTCTACCAAAAAGGCCAAGGTAACCTCTACTCATATATCTCATAGACTCAGGAGAAAAATGAGAACTAAACCTTCTTCTATTATTGAAATAAATGAAGAATCTAGGGAAGAATAGACTGCTAGTAGTAATGAATCTCTAGAGATTGAAATAGATAGAAAAGAATGTTCTCTAGTATTCCATCAAGAAGAAGTAGAACAATTTGAGATAGTTTTTAAAAATTACATGAGGATCCAATGTAGGAATAAGTAGAACAAGTTGAGCAAATTTTTTAATAATTACATGAGGAGCCAATGCAGGAAGAAGATAAACAATTAGAGTAACCTATTGAACAAATGGAATTTTCCACTATTGATTAAGCACCATAAGAAATTGAGAATCTAAGAAAGTAATTGTAAGATCAATATAGTGGAGGACTAGATAGACTTGATGTAGTAGCTTATCATCTAAATCCCTCAGTTGAATACCATCCTACATCTAGCATTCCACAACCTTCTATAGAGGTAAATCAATAAGGAGAACCCAAAGTTTCCCAAGAAGTTAGGTATCACTCCTCATTTGTAATATCTTCTCAATTTTTGAATTAGATGGATAATAAATCTAAAAAACCAAAGGAAATGAGGAAAGAAAATAAGAAATTGAAAGAATAAAATAAGTTGAAGGAAGAGAGCATCACCAAACTAAAATAGAACATTGAGGATATGGCTAGTATTACCCATAAAATCCTTGATTATAGGCCTCCTACAACAGTTTATTCAATTTATCTTAAATAATAATGTCAAAATTTGAGATTTATGAGAATTTATTATGATATTCCACATGAATTTATTGATACCCTTTCCTTATTTTCTATCTATAATTTAAGTTCATAGGAAGAACAAGCATAATTGTGCGAGTTCTACCTGCATAATTATGTTGTTTCATGTAATTTAGAGTGGAACACTAATCTATATGTTAGAGATGTCCAAATATAGGAATTTTTATCATATGTTGAATAAATAGAGAAAAGGAAGGGAAGTAGTGGAATATAGGAAAAAAGAGAATGAAATCTAGTTGTTCACTAGGAGTGAATCAATGGCTCTTGATGTTATTTTAGTATAATGGGATAATATCATGTTGAAGAATGAAGTAAGAACTTGTTTTGGTAATAATTGTGATAAGGTCCAATATTTTTATTTAGGATTGAGAACTTTTAATGGTCCTATTGAAATAGAGTCATGCAATAAATGATGAAATGATCTCACCTTATAACTAAGAAAGAGATATCCCTATTCCCCCTTTAATTTTAATGCAACATTTAACATGACAAAAAAATACATTCTTCTTACAAGTGACATGGGATTGTAATTACTGAAGCTAAAGTTATAGCCAACCCTATTCTAGTATCCTCTTCTATACTAGTAGGATAAAACCCTAGTGGAATAAGATAGAGAAGCCAAAATTTGGAAACTATTGGAATGGAGGAGGGGGTTTTATGCTCACCTTTCCAAGGGTGTTATAGATCTCATAAATTTTAGAGTTCTTTGTGAATTAGGAATGAATAAGTATGCTACTTGAGGTCGAGCAAGATCTTAAGTTGGTGGGTATGAGCCCCATAAATTTCATGTTATTGTGTCCATATATTTTACTCATCATGCTTTATTACCATGATTTTGAACACTTTTCCATATTATTTTCCTACTTTCATAATTCATATAGCATTATATTTTCAAACTCTTTTAAATAGTTGAAATTATGTATTGGAATTAAATATATGATGGTTGTTTTTTTCTTTAGGATGTTTTTTTTCTATAAATGTGTTTTGAAGATGTTTTGGAGAAATAGGTATATAGCACAGAGCATCCTACAACAAGGGGATCTCACTACATAAACCATCCTATAACCACTACATAACCAAAGACATACATGAATATATTGTGATTCTATTGCAACTGACTCATAGAAATGACTCTAAACTCCATGTAACTCAATAAGGAAGTAGTTGAAGAACAAAATAGCCTTGTTTGTCCTTCAAAAAATACACAAGATTCACATGAAGGATGTCTTTAACAAATGGAACCAATTTTGGTTATCTTAATTCAAATTTATCTTAGAATAGAATGTATATATTATTTTGCATAAAACAATCTCCTCTATGGTATATAGATATGTAGTAGTAGTGTTGAGAGATATAGAAAAATAGTATATGTTGAATAGATATTTCTAGAAGTATATTGTGTTAAGCAATTGTTATTGCAACTTCCTATGACAATGTATTGCTGCATTTTTTATTAATATGAGTGAACAATTTTGAGTTCAATTTAGTGTTGTGAGAGGAAGGATTGAAGGTGAAATATGGAAGGAAGAAGGTACCCATTTGTAAACATTACAATAGAAATCCAACCCAATATAATAGTTAAGAATGATATTTGATTTCTTTATGCATTGTGGGGTTTAATTTGGAATTGTGTGATTTACATTCTTGCTTAGATTTATTTAAGGAAGCTTCTAATGCATACACATTTATTTCCCAGTAATTTTTTATGTTTCATTTCAATAATTTCATTTACTACACTTTAACATCTTAGATAAAATTATTAGAATGTCAAATTAGAGATTGAGTGTGCACATACAGTGACATCATCCTATCATGTTTACATCTCTAGGTTGATATTTAAATGAGGTAGAAGGTAGAGATCCATGGTTACTCTCCTCATTTATTTTGATTAAAAGAAGTATATATTATTATAAATTAAATGCTAGTCATATGAAAGTGAGTATAAATGAAACAAAATGGAGGTGATAACGAACATGAAACCTATCACTGAGTAATCTTGAAGACCATGGAGGAAGCACATACATAGGGACCAAGTAGTCAAACAACTTTCAAGGTCATCAGAGGAGGTATATGGTATTAAAATGAAACATGGATTCTGATAAAACCTTAAAATATGTTATAAAATTTTAATATTTTCTAAACAAGTAATCTTGAGATGCTTGAGAACACAAAGATGGGATTTGTTATGACTCTTTTTGAAGAATCTCTTGTGAAAACTTGCATGAGGGTTATATGAATATGATGGAGATAGCTACCTAGAATAAAAAAGATATATTGAACCCTTACTCTCTCATAAATCATATAATTCTTCATCCTTTTCTTGTAGACAACATAATTTCACTCTCTTGCCTTCTTGAGCTCAAATTGGTCCTCACACATGTGAAAAAGGACTGATGGTTAATGTTGATTATTTTGACCACAAGTCAAAATAGGTCAACCCATTAGAGTAAAAAATATTAATATATGGGTCTATTAGGATGTAATATTGTGTGTCATGGTCCTATTTAATGTCATTTGATGTGCTATTAACCTTGGTCATAGTCAAATCTATTCCTAAATCATTTCATATCATTTAAAGTCACTATTTGAGCCATCTATGAAATTTGTATTGTTTACATTATAGAAAAATATTAAAAATGTTTACCAACATTCCATATTCCATATTATTGTTATGCATGTCAATAATAACTAAAAAAACATCTAGGTATTAAGTCAGATCATCAAAATAGCTAGAAAAGAAATTTTGGTAGTTGTATAACTTATGCAAGTACATTTGCCACATGTGGAACATTGTAAAATGACTCTTAAAATTTCATAAGTTTAATTATATGTTTGATTTTAATTTTTAAGTGTTAAAATTGGCCTAAAAGCATTTCACTTCTCCATCACTTCACTAGGCATGAAGAAATGGTCAACATGTTTTATCATGGTACGACCAATAGGAGAGGAATTGGGTGAAATGAATTTTAGGGATGATAATACACTTAATACAATTCCATTTCATGGTATTATTTTATGGATTGACTATTTTTTTATTTATGAACCATTATTTATAAGTTGACTACTCCTTTTTGCATGCTTATCCCCACACCCTTGAGGGTTTCTCCTTATTTGAGATGGTCCATACAAACCAAATGATTAATGTGATTATATATTATGTGTATATCATTCTACCATGTTTTAAATATTTTATTTCATGTGTGTATTTGATTCTATGAGAAAAACATCTTAGTTTTTTACATAGGAGCTCCATTACTATGTACATGCATGTTCATTAACTAGAGAGGTTTTCCTTTCTTGTTGTGGTTTCAAGTACAGGTTATGTGCTATGTTCATGAATATTATATCGTAATGGTCACCTATCCTCCAAATATTACTCTCAAAAGCTAATTTCAATGAAGTTATAGTCAAGAAAGGCCAACACAGACAACTTTATGCATGACTATCATACACAGTTAGGTGAAGAGGAACCTAACTCAACCATGTTGGCCAAACATGAGGTTTTCAAAAATTTAACATATCTCTTAAGGTGGAAAAAATAATTTTGATCCATCTAATTGTATTTTAAATTTGGATAAGACACCAACTCATATATATATGCATACAATTTTACCTTGTCTGTTGTTGTATATGCACCTATAGGTCTCCATAGAGGTCTAAGAATATTGAGGGGAAAGTGTTTGAGATAGGTTTAAACCTTCATAGATGTTTGAGAATTTGCTGAATGTCATATAAATCATTGGTGAATATATAGAATGGTAATCAAACTTGAGGATCACTGTTCATATGTGAAGAAAGAGTTTTAGAGACATGTTCCCTTAAATGTTCTAAAACACAGATGTTTCCTTGTTTTAATCCTTTCATAGTTTCATGGTAGGAAGTATAGATAGGAATAAATGATCCTATAATGTATACCTAATAAAGGGGTAATACCTTTCAAAAAAGAGTTAGTTTGGCCCCAATAAGTGATGTAGATGAATCCTCCATTCCAGACATTTTTTCATTATATGTTTTCAGAATTATCTACAATGCTTTAAACTTCAAATGATCTCATAGTCCAATGTGGTATGATAGGAGTATATATTCATAAAAAGTGATACTATTGAGGTGATAAGGAAACTATTAGATCAAATAACATTTAAATGGGTTGAAGTATAAGGTCTTGACCTATACCATCACCTATAGGTGTACCTTTACCCTCAAAAAGGTCACCTACATTTTTAATGTAGGTATCTATAAGCTCATGATATGAACCTTAGATTTTGAAAACATATAAACATAAAAACTTTATAATTATATTTTTTTATAATAACTTCAAATAAATCCTATAATGTTTAACATACAGTTTAAGAGTTGAGAACCATATAAAGGTGTCTTTTTGACCCTTAGAGTGTTCACCTACATTCAATAATAATTTGACAATGCATTAGTGTATGGTCTTATCACAAGTATTTAAGCATGAAGTGAGTCCACGTGAGTTTAAATTTACCTTGATAACTAAAATAGGATAATATAAACATGATAAAATTCCTAATATGAAAATTTTACCTATAGGCATAACCTTTTTTTATGTGGAAAATAATACATATTGACTACAGGCTGGCCTAGTTAAGAGGGAGTAAGTACACTTTGAGGAATTTTAAAAGAATAATGGTTATTAGACATGTTTTAAATAATATTTAATATGATAATTAATATATCACATGATTCCCATCGAATGGAAATAGAGAAAGACCCATATTCAAAGTGCAGTTATAATTAATATACAAAAATCATGCACATTCATCATTCTAGGAGTATGTCTCGGGAAGTTGGAGTGTTGATGGTATTAAAAAAGTATAAAATATATGAAAATTGGAACATATAATAAAAAATACCCATAAATTCCTTTCAAACATTCAAAAATCTTGATAAAATAGGGGGAGTTCCCTTTATTCTATCTCAGATAAAGGGCACTCCTAGGGAGACAAACCCTATAGGTTTAGTAAGTAAATGATGATAAAGTGATTTGGGATGTGTTGAAACATTATAAGGAGATGTATGAAGTTGTTTTAAAAATCAATGGACATAAATAAATACTCATAGGTGTTATAGGCCAAACATGGTGGCCTAAACCCATAGATATACAAACTAAGCCTACTTGGTCTTAACTAGGCCTAGTGCCGAAATTCGGTCTTATAAAACTTATATTGTCAAGAGATACTTTAAATAAATTTTATTACCTTAATGGGTAAGGCTATTTTGAGCCATTATCATGTAGATGAGGTCACAAATAAGTCATTTTTTGGCTTAGAAATGTGATAGGGTGCATAGAATCTAGGGAAAAGTTGGAGACGCTATGTTTGGAAGCTCATATCTATATGGATGATTATAATGGGGGTACAAGGAATTATAGGTCATTGAATAAGGTTATAAAATTACCTTTTGTGTAATTTTTTCATAGGTTCAAAATCAAACTTTTATGAACAATCCTTAAGGGTTAGAACCACCTAAAACCCTCAAAAACCCTTGCTAATGACCCGATGGGAAAGATAAAGAAGAAAAGGAATCAAAATGAGTTGGTATGACATGTAAATTTATTATTAATTTTAGAGGAATTCCCTATTATCCTTCCCATAAAATTATCTACAACCCTATTTATACAGATAAGGTAAAAAACTACTTCTCTTGATAGTTTTTACTGTTTCATAGGTTAAAAAGAGAACTAAAATATGAGGATAACTTTGGGAGACCAAGTGAGACCTAAAAAAATTACTCATTATAATTTATTTATTAAATAAATCACATAGGCACCTCTATAAGTACATTAACTTTAGGTAGTCCAGACTACCATAGTGAATGGAAGGTTATCACCAAGTGAGAAGGTGATAAATCTAATTGGGAGGCCTTTTAAGTTCTGATTAATGGTTTTAAGGATAGGATGACTCTTGAAATGGGTTATACCATCCCCTATATTAATTGGATTGAAAAAATAATCAACATATTGGTGACAAGTGGGAGGAATGAGTGGAAGAAAGATGGCAGTGACTGCAAGTAGTGAGAACATTTGTACAAAAAAATATTAGTGAGTAGGAACACATCTAATGCATGTTGGATATTATTATTAACCAACCCATGATAGTGAAAATGTTGAAATTGTTCCTAATATATTGTGTAATTATCAAGAGAAGCCAATAATGAAAGTAATTTCCAAATAAGAAGTTGAAGAATTATGTGCCTAATTTGAGGAGTTTTCATGCTTGGAGAGACATTTTCCAAAAGAGACCTTATATGTTATATTTAATATTACATTATCCTAAATATATAACTCTCTCTCATCTTGACACCTATTATGATGACTCTTGAGCTTCATTCTTCTCTCTCCTTTCTCACATTCTATAAGTACTAGCCATTTTGGTTCTTGTATGATAATTCCACACCATGTATGGAAAAGCCATACTAGTTTGATGTTTTACTTTTCCTTTGAATAATAAATTATATATTTTTTGATTTCATATATCATATTTTAAAAGTGTGTGAATATATTTATAGGGAAATTACAAGTTATTTTCATCTATCCTTGTTTCCTCTCAATCCTCCATGTTTGATTCAAGTTGTTCCTCCATAGTAGGTAATTTAAACTTTTATCAAGTGAATGGGTCTATTTTTAAGTTTACAATTATCCTTATTATTTTACATTGACCTATGGCTCACTTACCTTGGATTATTTTCATGCATATCACCTCCATATTGAAATACTAATTTTAGGGTATTCTAGGACTTTGAAGCTAGTATTGTAGGTCTTGTCTCTTAGTGAAATAAGTATGATTATATTATGCAAATCCTTATGATGTATCACCTCCTTATATTAGTTTAATTTGATGCAAAATTATATCCCTTTTCATACCATAAAATAATTAGTATAGGTGATAAATACCTAAAGATTAATCTAGGGAACTAGCCCTTAAACCTAAAGGTTTACTTCTACTATAGGTAACCCACATACCTAGAAGTATTCCAATGTTTCATAAATCTTATATTAGGCTTAAACAACCTCCTCTAGGGTGAAATATTTGGTGACAATATTTATATCATGCAAGGTGGGACCATTTTCCTAAAGATAACTTGTCAAGGTAAATAATGATCTTGACAACATCAATTGCATATGGTGTGATGCTTAGCATTTGGTGAATCCATTCAAGGTAAAATATATTTTTAGACCATTTTTTTTCATATATTTATGCTCATAATTCATGGTCCTTACTAGGTCATATTATAGTAGATTTTTCAATCCTATCAATCCACCTATTAACCCTAAAATTCCTCTTGTAGTTTAACACCCTCAACCTATTTTTCCCTTTTAAGAGCAAGAAGACTTTTCTATCCAAGAGGAACAAGAGAGCGAGGAAAAAATTGAAGAAAATATGACTAGGAATCATGCCTTCCTAGCCTTTAACACTAAAAATCTAATTCATCTTGATGCTTATGATGATGTACCCCCTATATCAATAAAGAGTGTTCCTACATTCAATATTAAAAGCCATGTCATTCCTAGTGAAGACATTAAGGATAAATAAGTTTTTTGTATTTTTCACAATGTAACTGAGGTCAACATTTTTATTAGACTCCTTTCCATGTCCCTTAGAGGAAAATCGCTTGATTGGTTTAGGAATTTACCTGGTGGTTTTTTATTACATGGGATGAGTTTGGAGTGATACTAACATAAAAATTTGAGGACAAGATTAACCACACTTCACTCATACATCATCTCAATGTGATCCAAAGATCCCCCAAGGAGACAATGCATGATTTTAATGAGGTGTTCCAAAGTAATTGGTATAGGTTTCCTCCTCCTATGAGACCACTCACTATCTTTACATTTATTACACACTTGGGATATATTGGAATTGATATTACCATCATGATATAATCCATCGGTAGTTTCACTCTACCTGAAGTGTATGACCTAGCCATTAGAGCTAAGAATTACCATAAGATAACTATAACTCACACAACGTCACAATATTGTTAATTTCATAATTATTTCATAGAAAAGGTTAAGACAAAATACTAATATAGACCTACAATATCTTGAAAACACCTTAAAATAGGCAAGTAGAAGGACAATGAACTAGGAAGATTATCCTTCATGAATTCATCATGAACAAGAATACTAAACACTAATCAAAGGCAAAAGAGAGGAAAAGAGTTAATATTATTAATTCAAGAGGTTGTTATTATAATATTTTTATAGGGTTAAACCTTATCAAATGAGAACCCTTTTTCAAGAGTCTCAATGAGTATCCTTGTTTCCCAAAAACATCAAAATTCTAAAATATAAGAACCCCTATAATGGAGAAGAGAATGGGATAATATAGAAAAAGGGAGAAGAGAGAAGAAGGAGAATTCCATTTGAGAGAAATAAATAGGCTACCACCTCTTTTATCTAGTTAGGATTAGTCAATCATACAAAGTTAAGCTGACTTATCTTCAATAGTTTTCAAGTTATTCGCATTGGCTGAGATATCCACTAGACGACAAGGGTATATTTTGTAGATGATGAGTCATGATCCTTACTAGGAGAGAATATCCTAAAATATTTTAAACAATATTAAATGCCCCACTATGTTACTCCAATCCCAAAATTTATTCATTATGATATTCCATGCCATCTCCACTTACTTCATTATGAGGGCAATGTCCTTATATCCATGTACTTAATAGAACCATGACCAAGTCTAATTTTATGGTTGTTTGATGGATATAGGGCCATATTAAAAGATGAGACACTCCTTCATAGTCACCTATCTACCCCATTTAAATATCTAAACATACTTTCTTTTCTATAGTTTGAAAACCAATCTCCTTTATTGGGTTTCCTATAGATATTAATATTGAAAAATGAATCTCGTCATGTGTTATAGTCTCATTTTGATAATAAGTTGTCAATCCTTGATCTGTATTAGGTCTAATGACTATTTTTATATCTATAGAGCTATAATGGTGGTGTTTAGTCTTGGTGTACCCATCCTAGGTCAACCTAGATCCTATTCAAGCTTGGTTCCTTTATATTTTCTTTGATTTAATCAAAAACTACTTCACCATCCTTCATATAAAATCTCATAGGCTCACCTTTTATAATTGGCTATCGATTATTGACTTGAACCTATCAATTTTTGACAAAATCTCTTCCCTTTATTGGTCCCTAGGATACATTGACTCCTTGAATTTAACTCATACTATTATATTTAGATGTATGAATGAATGTGATATTTTGATCTAGATTCTCTGAATCTTGGACTTAATGATCATCATAATATCTCTATGTATGATTGCATACGAGCCTTTGATCTTACTGGGACTCACCATTTAAACTCAAATAAATAATTCATGAGTCCTAAATTTGACATTTTTATGCCAATATTTGATGTTTTCATGAATGTATTTGACATTCACATGACCATCACAATTTAAACTCTAATGATTTTTTGTTGTCTTAAATTTGATGTATTCATACCCATCATTGATGTTCATGAGCCCATCATTGACATCCATGATCCCATTATAATTTAAACCCTAATGATTTTTTTTATAAGATTTATTTTAACATATTCATGCCCACCATTTTATATCCATGTGAATGTCTTTGATGTTTAAATGAATGTCTATGTATTTTGAAATCCAAATGGTTATTACAGTGCTTAAAATTGATTTTTGCATGAAAGTTTCATTCTATAAACTAAACTTTGAAGACTTATATTTCAATATAGATAACTCATCGACACTTGAAATTTTTAGAAGATGATCTTGGTAATAAGGATGTTGATTCTTTGTGATATTTTTCCTTTGCATGTTTTCCTAAGTAAACTTATAAAATGCAGAAGTATATTGATCAGTCCATTTTTGCATGGCATCTTGGTGATATTTTTGTTCATTTAGAATTGTGTTATGATATTTTTTTTGATATTTAGAAGATCTAATGAATTCCCTAAGGCTTATTAAACTTACCCCTAACCTCTAACCACTCACACACCATGAAACCTACTTAGATTCTTCTTTTAACAATTTTAGACTTTTTTGGTCAAGGATCAATCAATTACACTTTAAGCTTGCTTAAAGTGTTCAAAAAACTTTGTGAGAAATATGAGATATTCTTCTCTTACTTTAGGTCCACTCTTTCCATCCATAACTTTTCTTAGTTGATATTTGATCTAGAAACTTCTAAAAATTGGTCCATTTAGGTAGATTTTTGTTTGTAGACCAAAATTGGCCAACATTTCTGGTGACATCATGGGGATACATGTTTGCTATACAAGAGACTAATAGCCTTGAAGTGATCCATTAGGCATACAAAATCATATTATTTCCTCTTAACTAATGTGAGACTAATAAAAGATGGGCCCTTCTTGAAACCTTTGTTTGAAGAAAAAAATAACAAAAGAAACAAACAACAATAAAGTGCCCAAAACACTTTTTGAAAGGGAAAAGCATAACTAAAAGGCAAATGTGCTCAAGAAACTTAGAGGAAAGTATATAAAAATTGTTATAATATGCTAAAGTATCATATGATATATGTAAAATTTTCTAATAACAAGGATTTAAATGAATTATATTGATTTGGATGGGTAATACCTCTCCATCTAGTTACACAATCTAAAAATTATTATGTTATTTGCATCTATAGATACAATAAGGACCACTGCATAAGCTATCAAACATGGTATGGTTATCTAGCTTGTCCTTATTTGAATCCCACAAGAGGACTAGGTTCCCTTCACTAAAATCCCTTACTATGGCTCTCTTGTTAAAGGCTTTCATGACCTGAGCTTGATGTGACTCCAATGTATTCATTGCAAGGTCCTTAGTTTCTTCAAGCTCCATGAGATCTACCATCATTATGCTCATAGGCTCACTCTCCATCAAATCAAGCTGATGGGATAACTCTAATGCAAGCAGTTCAAGAGAAATAGGAAATTTGGCTTCTCTTCCATATATAAGGGCATATGGATAATTACCTATAGAAAGAGCCACTATGTCAGCCCATAAGGTTGTCCTTAGCTTTGTATTCCACACTCTTTTATTCCCTTATATGGTCCTCTTGATAATCTTTATCAAGTTCTTATTAGTGGACTCTACTAATCCATTTCCTAGGGGGTAGTAGTTACAACATGTCCTGAGGTAGATGCTTAGCTTAAGTGCCCAATCACTTGTCTTCATGTCAACAAATGATAAGCCATTAACTGAGATTATAATAGTTGGGACCACAAACTTTATCACTATTCTAACATATAATTCCAACACTTTTGTTTCAATGGCTTATTTCAAATAAATTACTTCCACCCACATGGTGAATAGTTGTAATGAGCACCCATTTATTCCCTACACTAAAAGGTGGATTTATCATCCCTATGAAGTCTAAACCCCATTGCATGAAGTGTTTTTCTACCTATATTGGGTTGAGTATAAGAGCTTCTAATATTTGATTTTCTATAAATATAGAACACTTTTATAATTTGTTAACCCATACATAGGCATATTATAAAAGGTTAGGCCAGTAATAAAAAACTCTCATTACCTTTATTTTTATTGTTCTTGGAAAAAAAATGGCTCCTTGTAGGTCCATATTGAAACTACTCCAAAATTTTTACCACTTGGTCATCATCTATGCACCTAATGAGTACTACATTGAGGTCCCTTCTATAAATAACACCATAAAATAATCCATAGGTATGGACTGAAGCCTAAAATGCCTTATTTTTGCTCTATCCAAACCTTGAGTGTATTTTCCTCTAATCAAGAAATGGGTCATATCTTAGAGCCAGCTATTTTGAAGTGGAGGGACATCTGATTGTGAGTTATCTTATGTCACCAAAATAACCTCTTTATCCCCTTGAAGGTCATCCACCATATTATCACACAAGCCTTTACCTCTTACCATCTTGGTGACTTTGATCTCCATATCATACTCCATGACCTTGGCAATTCAGCCCACTCTTTTCTTATTCAAATCCTTGTTGAGGATAAAGCCCTCACTCCAAGATGAGACACCATAAGATGAACCTTACTATTGGAGAGCATTCGTCTAAAATTCTTTAGGATCCTTAGAGCTAAAAGGACCTACTTTTCTATGAAGGTATACCTTACTTCATATCCCTCTATTTATTGACTAAAAAAGGCAATTAGCTTCTCAAGTCTACCATTCTTCTACATCAACATAGATAATATGTTATCAATATTGGTAAAGGTGTACAATATAAAATCCTTTGAGAAGTCAATATTTATGAGTGAGGGTGATTTGGCAATGGACTTATTATTGGCCTCAAATACTACCTTACCTTCATTTGACCAACTAAATACGCAGCTCTTTTTTAGCATGGTGGTGATGGGTTTGACCAAGTTTGTAAAAATAGGTATAAACCTTCTTGAAATGTTTATTTTACCAAGGTAGATCTAGATTCCTTTATTTTGTTTGGGTAGAGATAGTGCTATGATAACACTTATTCTATCAGGGTCAATGGATAATACCTCCTTTGAAATAATGTGAACCAAAAGTTTGTCTTCATTGATGATAAACACACCTTTGTTGGGAATTAAAGAGATCCTATACTCTCTACATATTTCAAACATCATCCTTAGATGGTCCATGTGCTCACTAGTCATCTTGGATAAAACTATCATGTCATCTAGGTAGAGAAACACTATTTTATTTAACAACCCTTAAAAATCCATGTGCATGTCTCTTTTTTAAGTTTCCCCAACATTTGACAATACAAAAGGCATATTATAGTAAACATATGTGCCCCACTTTATGGTGAAGGTAGTCTTATATTGATCATCTTCTCTCACTAGTAGCTCATTATAACCTAAATATCCATTCAAGAGGGAGAAGCATTCTAAACTAGAAACTATATTAATGAGTTACTCTATGGATAGAAAAGGATAGTGATTCTGAAAATAATTCTGATCCCTAAAGTCAACACATAATTTGATCTCCATACTCTTCTTCCTCATAAGTACCAAATGGGATACCCATCAAGAGTGCTTAATGGGAAAGATGATCTTGGATTTAATCAACTTTGTCAAATTTTTCCTCATAAACTCTTCTATTTTCGGGTTTATACGCCTCTACTTTTACCTAAAAGGATTGGAATTAGCCTCTAGTTTTATAATGTGTCGGGCCAACTTGGGATTAAAACATCTCAGGCCACTATATTCCCACACAAAGATGTCTACATATCCTTTACAAAGCTCTTATAAATAATTCCTTTCAAATTTAGTTCTTACCTTCCCAAGCTTGAGGATCTTATCTTTAAAAATAAAGACCCTTTCATAGTTCTTTGTACTTGTTTACATCACTATCTTGTCTTCTCTCATATAATATCCTTCATGGAAAGGCCTTCAAGGGTGACAAGACGTTTAGGAATCTTATTGGATCTCAATTGAAAAATTTGCCCTTCATATTGATGTTGAAACTTTTCATGGTTCATTAAAGATAATTTTGCTTCCTTCTACAAGAAACAAATAATTTTCTTATCATTATCAAACATCTACTAATGAGATTCATTATCTAAAACTGATGGTCTTACTACCACTTTGACATGTGGTTGTACCTTAGTATTTTTCAACTCATTAGGGATACAAAATTGAACTGTCACAACTACCAACCTATCAACATGTCCATTCTAGCTCCTTGAAAATACTTAGATGTTGAAAGCCTTAAAATAATTAATTAGGTCCTACACCTTATGTTCATAAGAATTCATCAGTGGATTTTTGGTGACATTTTGGCTTTTAACCTGCTGTACTATCATCTCACTATCCTCATAAACTTGTAACTACTTGATCTCTCTTTTACCAACCCATTGAAGGCCATGGATAAGACCCTCATATTTTGATGCATTACAAGAATAACTAAATTAGAACCTACAAGAAGATAAATACTTGTCACTTGATGTGGATACCTTTTATTTTACCTACACCTACTCCATGTTTTCTCCTTGAAACATCAAAGAATAATTTCCATAATCTATGAGGATATTTTTGAGGTCTAATGAGGGATGGCATGGACTCATTCTCTTCATGTAAGTAGAAAATAACCATGTCCCTCTCTTTAAAGCCTTTCAAGGTGTCAACTAATTTATTGACATTCCATAATTCATCCAAGAACATATCTGGTGCCTTCTCAAGGTGAGTGTTAAACTCTTGACCAACCATATGTTCATCCTCATCAAGGATGGTGAAATTGAGGTTTTGTGGTATCTATCCCATAAGGCTCTATGTGGAAATGTGCAATGTTTTTAGCCTTAATAGACACCTTGGTCCTATATCTTGTCCTAAATTCCATGTATGACCAGTCTGTTGCAAGATAACCTCTTATATTTATAGTGAATTCCTTAGATATGCATAACATAAAATGAGGGGGCATATCAAGGATCAACATATATTTAATCCACTATGACACTATGACATACATGTAGGTCCAAGTTAAGGTCCTTGATGATGCCATATGACTTGGTGGAGGAATCATCATGTTTTAACACTCCTTTAGATTAGGGCTCATACTTTAGACCAAGATGGTTTGTTATAAACTTTGACATTACTAAGGTGTTGACCCCACTATCTACCAATTAATTATGTACCAAAGAGTCACCAATGATTACTAAAATGTAAAAGGGATGAGGTTTAACCACCTTACCTAGTTTCCCTTCACTTTGTCCTTTGGTTGCATTGGTGAGAACCTCATTCACCTTGCTTGATAGCTTATTTGCAACTAGTAAAATATTAATCTTAGATACACCCTCTTGAATAATATCCACCTATATAGGAATGGAAATCACATCCCACATTGACACATTCACATTTTACTTCTTCATTTTTTCCACAACGTTGATGGGTGAACCACTAACCTTTTGTTGTGCTTTGGGAGTCATAACTATATTTTGAATTTGTGAGTTTTGGGGAACAAATACATTCCCCTAATCTTGATTCCTTAGAGCTATTAGAACCTTTAGAATAATAATAGAT
The DNA here is from genome assembly GCA_037957365.1 of Torreya grandis. Taxonomy (NCBI): domain Eukaryota; kingdom Viridiplantae; phylum Streptophyta; class Pinopsida; order Cupressales; family Taxaceae; genus Torreya; species Torreya grandis. Next base: position 644,514 of record JARHVA010000920.1, read on the forward strand.
ATAATTGGATTTTATATTAAAGGTGCAAAGGTAGAAGGCTCTTTGACTACTTCCTGGTTACCATCCATGTTCCTTATTTTGAATCTTGTATTAGCTACCACTAGGATATATGCTTAGCTAGAACTATCCTTCTAATTAAGTGCATAAAACTCTTCTTAATCATAATTCAACATTATAAAACCAAACTATATTGGTCCTTGATTAGGTATTTGACCTTATTAAGGCTCTTATGATCTTGACATCATGGGAACCTATATGTTTTGAGCCATAAAAATTTGATTATACCTATAATTTGTAGCTTGTTATCATTGATCATTGAAAGATTGGTTGAAGTCAATGTTTGGGATAATGGATTGGCCAAAAGACTCATTCCAAGGTATGGTCCCTTAAAATTCTTGAGAAAAATTATTTTGAATAGGGACCAATGTGTTATAAATTCTTGCAACATTTGGATTATATATGTTCTACCTATTATAATTAGGTTGCCTTTGTCCTTCATTTTGTCCTTGGCTTTGGCCTTGGAAATTTCCTTTATAGGGTGGCTTGTTTTTTGGATAAGATTATTGATGAGGTTTATATGGGTCTTGACGAGTCCTATTTAAATCTTTATTCCTCTTAACATTCACTATCTTAGTCCCCAAGGATTGAAACATGCTCTTAAGCTCTTGAATTTTTTTATGTTATTAGGAATCACTAGATCCACTAGTGGAATCCTTTTGTTGCTTTGGTGAGGGTATAACAATAATCATAGGCATAAAAAGAGTATAACTAAGGGAATTAATATAAATAGGACATGGTTTATTCCTAGGGAACAAAGGCATTAGTGGTTTAGGTGTAAGTTTTTCAGCCTGCAACAAATAATGTTTTGCTTTAATTGCCACCTCATATGCATTTGGTAATGTGTTTCCTCCCATGGATTGGATCATTATTGCAATGTCACTATTAGGGGATTTTAAATAGTATAGGAAGGAAAAGTTAGGGGTATGCCTAATAAAGACTAGGATTCTATCCCAAGTTTTTTGGAACTTTGTATTGAAGTCTTGTATGACCTCATGAGGGGCTCTTTTTATTGTAGTTAATTGCTCAAGTGACAAATGGTCACTTTTATTCTCAAATTTTTGATGCAAAGCCTCTCCTAATTGGTCCCATGTGGAAATGGAATTATCAACAAGGATTATATACCATTATAAGGCCTTACCCTTGAAAAAGATGGCCAATAAACTAATTTCTACATTTTCCTCCATGATATCATGAATATTGCAAAAGCTGGATATATCTATGAGGTGATTATAAGGGGTTGTAGCTTGGTCTCTTGTGAAATAAGGGACACTTTTAAGGGTTGATACTAGAATAGGATAATAATGATGGAGGGACATGTTGATGATTATAAATGTACCCTAGGTTCTCTTATTGTTTAAAGAACACTTCTCTTTTTTTAATTTGGAAAATTCAGAACATGAGTTGTAGGTTTTGACAATCTGGTTGCCTATGGTGAAATAGTAGTAGAGTAAGATAATTGTTTCACAATATTTATATAATTTGGTATTTGGGAGACACCTTGGTCCATTTATTATGAATATTTGTTAATTATTAGTGAGTTATGTTCCTATTTTAAGCTATATATTAATCTAAGTGGATATTTACAATGAATCTAAGACTAAAGTGATCTTGGTAAATAAAGGGTAAATAGAAGGGTAGAGAAGAAAAAAATGAGTGATTGCCAATTTTAATCTCAAACATTATAAAAAATTATCAACTATAATTGAATATGAATTTAACCAATAAATAAAACAACATAACCTAATCCCAAATCTCACTATAGATCAGGCAAACTTCAAAGGAAAGCATAAAGAGTCACAAGTAAGAACTAGGTCTACTTTAAAGGTTTACCACTATACCCAAATAGTAATTGTACATCTAAATATAGAGTAGAATGAAGTGAGGTAGAACCTAATATATTTCAAAAAATCTAGAATAAACATAAATTAGAAACCCTATGATTATAAAATGCTATTCAAAATTTAAAGATACCATTCAAATTCAAGACCTCTACCAACAATTGAGAGAAATAAGCTATATTAACAATTAACACATCAAAATGAACAATCCTTGTAGAATTCCTTGATCTTATTAATTTCTTCCAATATATAAAATTTTCTCAAAAATATCTCATCTTTACAATTGTAATACATGCCTTTATAGGAAGATTAGGTAGTATACCAGTCAGTTACAAAATACATGTATACAAGATAAGGATAGTTGTCCTTATCAGTTATAAAATACATTTGCTTTTCTTGGTTATATTGAACTAGAAGCCAATATGATAACAAAATATAATATGAATTTATAATGGGATATTCTACTTCAAAATGCTACAAAATATAATATGTTCAATTTGAGGGTGAGGCCCCTAGCTATCACTACTAGAGGATTCTCATTGCTCTCTCATGTTGTTAATCAATTAGTTCTAGGTCCATAGTAGGATTCATGATCTACTCTTCTTATTTATCTACCAAGTCATCAAATTATTTGTCATTACCATCCATGGCCTCTTTGATACTCATGTCTTCATTTATTATTTCCCCTATATTGAGTATCATGCCCAGGACTTTGCTATTATTACCCCCAAATTTTCCTTGGCATTTTATTTTGATTTATTAGGTTACCAAAGTATCCCTATGATTTAATTCCTCATCACTAATGATCCCAAGGGCATTGGGTTGTATAGGATCTGTAAGCATGGTAGTAATAAGTTGTTCAATTCTTGTAATTAGTTCCTTATCTTCTTTTAGGACCCTTTCCATACCATTATGACATGTGATCAAAATCTAAAATTTATCAATCATAATTACCAAAATCATACTCAAATGCCCTAGTCTAATGGTCTTGAAGTTTGGGATCTACTTCTTTGCTTGAATGTTAAGGAGTTGAGCTATTTTATCCTCAGAGTCCTACCACTAGGTGACTAAACTCTTGGCTAGTTCAAATTTACCTTATAATAAACTTTTCCTTAATTTCATTGACTTAAGTGCCTAAACCATGTGATAAAATGACTTTTTGAGTAGCTTGATTATTATATCTAACACTAATAGAATTGCCTATTTTTTTAAGTTTTCCTTTTCTTTCTCCAAATTATGGATCATGTGTTTCAAACCCTGGACTATAGCCTTATCTTATGTTTACTGTTAATCAAGTAGACTTTCAACATCTTCTACATGGATGGTAGCCTCACCAAGATGTTGGTCTCCCACATGAATTAATCCTATAAATGGCTCCACCTTTTAAAAGGTGAATTCTTTTGTCCCAACCATAGTTATCCTAGTTGTTATTCTTTATGACCCAATTGTTTTAGGGTTGAAATGGATAGTAGTGACTAATTACTTGAATTTTGGAGGTTCTTGGACCTCTACACTTGAGCTAGTAGACATACTAGATCATCTATCTTCTTCCCTTTTGGCCCTTTAATAGCCACAATTCTCCTTTCTTCTTGCTCCTTCATTATATCCCTTCTACAAGGATTCATATAATCTTGTATTTTAACATCAGTAACCTTCATCATGGACCGAGAGTGAGAAATAGAGGGGATCTTTTACAACTTCCCATAGACGAACCAGTTAGGAATGATTGGTCCATAGATTGGGAACGTGTCACTGAATAGATTTACTTCACTAGTGGGATGAGTGAAGGTGAACCTAGGTCTCTTCTTTGGTCCCATAGGGACCAATACTCATTCTAATTTTCTCTTCTCATGGGATGTTATTAGGACCATATCTTTTCCTATGTCTTCCTTGAGCACCTCTTCCCTATTAGATTCATAAGCCTCTATAATTTCCTTAAGGGCACCCTCAAGTGTCCATTCTAGTTCTAGGGATTAAATTATGGAAGGTGGCCTTTGGGGAAGTATTAAAGGTAGGGGCCCTTCCCCAAGTCTATCTTCTAGCTTGACTTATCTAACCTTCTCCTTCCCTTTACCTTGTTCATCTTGAACTTACTCAACCTATTGTTGGGCTGGTGGATACTCTATCTAAGGTTGGTCATGGGTTATTCTAGATGGTACAGGTAGTAAATGGTATTACAAAGGGTGCATTTTCCATTTTTGTCTAGATGGATTATTGTCCTTAACTACCCTATTTTTAAGTATAATGTTATGGCCTTTGATCTTAGGAAATAATTCTTCATAGTTCTTATCCCTAATATATATGGTGTCATGGACACCAATTTGATGTGAATATTATGGTTTTGAGAGCTTCTTGTCCCTTTGATTATTCCCAAATACATTATTTGGATCCCACATCTATAATTCATCTAGTTGGAAGTCAAATGAATCCATGTGTGTGGGCATAACCTCCACCTATTTCTAGTCTTTTATTATAGTTCTCCTAATATTAAAGGGGAATGGGTGGAGTATACCATTTATTTTCTCTTTTCAAGTTATATCAATTCCATCAAGGAAATGGGAAATAATTTATTGATCTAAGGTTGGGTTTTTCCTCTATCATGAAGTGCACATATAGGACCCAAATCTTATTCACATAAGTAGTAGAATGGAAATTGATGGCTTGATTTAATAGGGTCATTATTACCCTAATGCCTTCTCTGAATTAGATGATAAGGATTTTTCCATTAAGGCTTTTAAAGATGTGAGGTCCTTGGTGGATCCACAGTCATAGGATAGAGTTGAATTCATGATTATTGATCCACTCTTTGATTTTGAAAAGATCCACATGGGGGAGAGGGATATTGTAGTACTTATCAAAATAAATAGGGGAAATGTAGGCTACCCATTTTGAGTTTCCTTCCCTAATGATTTATTCATTATCTATTCTATAATAAATAAATAGGGGGTAAGGATGCCAATATAATTTATTACCTCTAGTTTTACCATGGTGTGATGAAGGCCCACTATTTGGATAACAACCAAGTTATGATGTCATCTATTCATGATGGCATTCCTTTATTCCTCTTATGAAATGGGTTACAACTCTTGTATCATGAAGTAGAGCTCAAACTAATTCTTAATTCCCTAGATATTCAATGCTACAAGGTCTAATTCTATATCCTTAAATATCTAGCCTTTATTGTCTATTGTTAAATAGTCTCTATATCTTCCTTCAATTATTAATTGATAGCTACCATGGTCTCTATTTCTTGATAATTATTCATGCTAGATTATAGACACTCTTTGTGAAATCTCTCTTGTTCTTAGAAACACAATTAAGTTATCCTTTTATCAAATTACAATAAATTGAATCCAATTGGGTCACTTTTATGTAAGGTTTAGGGTTATAAAGCTTTAATGGTAAAAGATATCTAAGATTCAGATTATACATGTCCTAGATTTGATTTAGACATTTACCTTTATCTCTTTATGTTTTTGAGTCCATAATAACTTTAGTTTTATCTTTTTCTACTTGTGTGGTGCATATGTATGATTGGTCTAGACCTTTCATGGCATTTTTCATAAATTTCATTCAAACACTAGCCATT
>JARHVA010000920.1:657500-720000 GCA_037957365.1 Torreya grandis
TTGGTGGTAAAGAAACTGGTACAGTTCTTTATTTTTTGCTTGTTAGCTTTTGTTTGTTGTTTCTCCAGACTTCTGTATCTAGGTTTTGATCAGATGTATCTCTGATGGTTTCAGGACCATTCAAAACCTGATTTTGCTACTTCTCTGTAGTGTTTCTTAGGCATTGCATGTGGGCGTTGTTGTTTTAAAGGGTTTCGGGGCCCCTTCAAAACCTGCTTTTACCTCTAATCTAAAACATAACCTCCCACCAAAACCATTGACCACACAAAAGACAAGTGGAAGACCCATGTAGAAAAAAAGGTGGGTAAGGCTTAAGGCATGCATGTTAAGGATTTTAATGCCAAACATAAAATGTCATTAAATTTAGACTTAGTTTCAAAAAACATATCCCATGTAAAAAAAAACATATCCCATGTAAAAACATTCTCCCCCCATACAAAGTGAAAAGGAATTTCACATAAGAAAAGGTAAAGTGGGGTATAAAATTATTATTATTATTTTTAAAAATAATATGCCATGCTTCTAAAAACATATCCATTGATAAATAAAAACAAAGAATGACCATCCACGTGGGAGTGGGGAATATTAAAATTTGGGACTTACGTTTTAAAATATCTAATGGAATAATAAAATCCATAAATAGGATATTTAAATTGAGATTTAATTAAATTTGGATTTAATATCCCATGGTTATTAATAACCATAATAAAATAGGATATTAATAATATTTTGAAAATGGAGGAATTATAATGGGAATAATTGATTATGTGGGAAGAATATTTTGGTGACATTAGTGTAATTATATGGCAAAGATGATAACTAGGTAATGTGGGTAAAGATCAGTTTGGTCCCACATCTACAACACAACATCCATTATCAACATAATAAAATAATTCCAATATAAAAAGTAATTGTATAAACTCTTTATATTTTTTCCACATGTTGACTTTCTATTACGACACTCATCTTTTCATTATTTTTCCAAACCATATGAAAATCCTCTAGATCAAACCTCCCCAATAAGACCCTTTTGGTACCCAAAATATCAAGTCACTCTCTAAATATCCAAATGGTTCACTCTACAAAATATCACTAAAAAATATCATGGTAATGATTCAAAAAAAATTGAATCCTTAAAATTCCAGTGACATAAATATCTATCTAATACCAAATTGTAGATAGAAGTAAACTACTTATAATAATGTCACATCTCCAAAATAGTGAATCTACCTGCATATACTATTGTCAAAGTTCAAACTAAAGTTTTTCAAAAACCTTAAACATGAGAAAAAATCCAAGTGTGATAACCCTATTCCTTGTATTCTCTCTACAAGTTGCCCCAAAAAACCAAAGTCCAAAGCTTAAAATCATTTAAAATTGTATCCACATTTAAACATGAGTTAATTCCTTTTTCAATGCTTTAGGAACTCAAAAATGTATTTAGGAGAAAAATATAGAGCTTATCAAAACCACAAATATGAAAAAATAAACCAATTATGGTAAACCTATCAATCAAATTTTATCATAGCTAGTAGCTTCAAAAATATGTTCAAAACAAAAATATATTCTTTTTAATGGAATCCCAAAACTACTTTGAACATTTGCATGCTAATAAACTATCACAACTATGTAAACATGAAACTAATAAATTGTTTACCAACCCAATTTATCACATTTTCCTATTTAGGTGGTTTAATTTCCTTAGTGAATACCTAAGTAGCTATATGGGTCATATATGAAACTCTTGGATTTGAAAAAAATCCATGTTTGCTTATGGATGCATCATTCTTCATGGATGTCTTCCTTTAATACATAAGATGTACTTGTAGGTGCAATACAAAAAATTTATCATTTCGATGACCAATTAAATTAAAATGAGTAAAATGATTATTACCCATTTATTTATCTTTAAAAAATGTAAACATCCTAATAGCTAGTTTTGTTTTCCAACATAAGGCAACATAGTGATTATTTAGTCCATAAAAATTGCATGGATATTTAGACCAAAAATTCAATGATAATAAGTCCTTATTTCATAATTGAAATATATGTTTGAGTATTTACCAAGTTTTTTAGGACTAGTGTAAGTATGACAAGTTAGAATGATGTTACCTTTTCTTAAATCATGTCTACACACAACATCCTTTTGTGGGAATGGATTTCTTTATATCTACATGATATCACTCCATAGGACTAGTGAATTGAACACTTTGTTATTGGAAGCTTGTCTTCCTTCAATGGTTTTAGAATTTTCACCAGCTTCCATTTTCACATTATTATATCTCAATACTAAAAAATGAGGTCTATCCTTTACTTAAATGGGGTTAGCAGTGCCTTAACCATCTTTTCCAAAGCCTTTTCCATTAAATACCATTTTCAAAAGTAATTTTGAACCTATTTATTTTGTATACTATTCAAATTTACAAAAATCATTATTACTAGATTCATCATGGGAAGGAATATTAATTAGTGACTCATATTCACTTATAGTGCATTCATCCATCATGGTTTTTGCATTTGATGTGGAAGGAAAATCCTTCACTTGTTTACCATTATGTAGTCTTGCCAATAACACATCCTTGGCTTGCAACTATGTTTTTAACCTTTCAACTTCATCTTCTAAGGAATAAAATTTTGATCTCAAGAAAGATTTCTCTTCTTGAATATAAATTATAAATTCTTTGAGCTCATCCAGTTTCTCCTATTTTGAAAACTTACCCATAGTTCACATGTTCTTGTATTCAACACATAACTAAACTAATTATAATAATTATCAAATAGAAAACTATTAGCCATAGGCAAACCACACTATTAAATATCATTGATCAACTGCTCTGATACGAAACTGATCTGTAAATACTAATTATCCCTCTACTCTAAAAACTATTTATTTAAAAATAGATTTTAATAATATGTCAAATTCCAAAATTTATTTTTATAAAAATTGACTTTTATTCAAAATGTAAATTGTTTTCAACAATTTTAATTATTAGTATTCTTTAAACTCATATAAACATATTATTAATTTAAAAACATTCCCTTCATATTTTATCTCTTTGAATAATCTTGTAATTAATTTATAGTAATTAAATTACAAATATCAATAATAATTTAAAACTGATATACTGATGGCAAATGAAAAATAAAACAAAGACTATATATTGCTTATGGGGTTCACAAATTGTCTATGTCCTCAAGATTATTAAATAGAAATCTAATCCATTATAAATTAATTTACAAGTAATAATACAACTCACAATAATGATAAATAAACCCTATCACTTGTAATAGAACTTAAAACTAGATATTGAAGACTCTAAACTTGATCAACAAATGTCTCCCTACTCATCTAAAGCTCTACAAGTACTTTCTTTCTCCAAAATGGTCAAATATCTATCTCTACAATTTTTTTATAGGCTTACAAGACTCTGTAATAGGCAAACATGGCCTCAATTGGGCTATTCCAAAATTATGCCTCTGTAAAAATAAACATGATCAATCCTCTAAATTTAATAACCTATGTTCTCCAACATAAAAGACTTCCACTTTTATGGCATGTCCCTACTTAAAATATTTTTCACAATTTGTTCTCTATACAAAAAAATATACATCTTTTTTAATATTCTATACACTGTTCTCCTTCTTCATAATATAGCAAAAATTTCCAATATAAAATAAAATAAAGTTGTTTATAGCCAACATTGGCTAACAACCTTCTTTATCCCAAAGTGCACTTATCTCCCATAATTAGCTTACATGGAGTTTAAATGGAATAAAATCCCATTTAAAATAGGTAGTTCAATGCCATACTTTATTCAATAAGTTCTTCCCATAAATAACATAACATCCCACCAAAACCGTTGACCACACAAAATACAAGTGGAAGACCCATGTAGAGAAAAAGGTGGGTAAGGCTTAAGGCAAGCATGTTAAGATTTTAGCATGCACGTTAAGGATTTTAATTCCAAAAATAAAATGTCATTAACTTTGGAATTAGTTTCAAAAAACATATCCCACGTAAGCAAATTCTCCCCCATGAAAAGTGAAAAGGAATTCCATGTGGGAAAAGGTAAAGTGGGCTATAAATTTTATATTATTTTTAAAAAAATAATATCCCATTTTTTTACAAACATATCCATTGATAAATAAAAACAAGGAATGACCATCCATGTGGGAGTGGGGAATATTAAAAGTTGGGGCTTAGGTTTTAAAATATCTAATGTAATAATCAAATCCATAAATAGGATATTCAAATTAAGATTTAATTCAATTTGGATTTATTATATCATGGTTATCAATAACCATAATAAAATAGAATATTAATGATATTTTGAAAATGGAGGAATTACCATTGGAATAATTGGTTATGTGGGAAGAATATTTTGGTGGCATTAGCAAAATTATATGGTAAAGTTGATAATGGGGTAATGTAGGTAAATGTTGGTTTGGTCCCACATCTGCAACACAACAGTCATTAGCAACATAGTAAAATAATTCCAATATAAAATGTAATTGTATAAACTATTTATATTTTTTCCACATGTCAACTTTCCATTATGACACTTGTATTTTCCACACTTTTCCAAACCCTATTAAAATCTTCCATATCATTTGTCACAAAATTCATCATAGGGGAAGACCTCTATCTTAGTTATGTCTTAGAGAAACCCACACTTCTCATATGCCAAGAGGGAATATTTGAACTTAGACTCATCTTCATCATCACTAATAGAGGATTTGGGCACTAGGTCAATAGACTAGAACATCTTGTTATAGTGCTTGATACATTTCAAGCGATCTAGGAACATGGTATATCTATACTCTTGATTAGTATTAGGGTTAGAGGATGAGATGGCCATTATAGATGGGATGTAATAATGTTGTATATAGCCCTAATAAAAGGGTAAACATGGAGGTCACTAGTAGGAGTATAAAGTGAGGAACATATTATAATAAATTTTGAGTAATAATGGCTTAGGAATTCACCTCATGGCAATTTTAGAGGTATTCATCCATCTCTTGCATTGATAGTGTTTAGAGGCTTGATTGGTGTAAATTTAAATTTGATTTGGTGGCCTGATCTTCCCATTTATTTCATAATTTAGACTTCAACTCATAGATCATGTTCACTCACCACATGTTATATTTAGTGACAATGATGTGATGCTTTAAAATGTCTTATCGGGGCCTAGTTTCCCATCTAATTAATGCTTATAGTGTGGTCATTACATAGACATATCATCTTTAAGTATTCCTAGGTGGTTCCTATAGGACAAGTTTTGGCACACCTAGTGGGAATCATTAGAGATGGTCTTGGTTAAATTATAGTTGTATCAACATTCTTCATGAAGAATTTTATCACCTCGAGCTCAAGTAATTGCTTCTAATAGTCCAGACATAGTTTTCAAGTAACTCTAATTGTATTACACTATCTTAATGTTTTCATGGCTATGTATGATGAGAATCCCATTGAAATACTTCCTTATCATCCTTATGATGGATCATTTTAGTCTTTTCATGATCCATATAATCCTTTTTATGATCTAATTAGTCTTACCAGGAGTTTTATCAAAGCTATAATGAGCCTTGCCAAGTTTTTCATGATCCTTATTATCAAGAGCATGACTCTTACCTTCCTTATGCACCATATCAATCCCATCACCATATTTCATCTTTCCCATATGAATATGATGTTGCATATGAACAACCTTATTTATGAAATAATGGATGAGATAAAGCTCAAAATTTTAGCATATTCAAGTAAAGTTTATTCAAACTCTTAGTATGAGGAAGTAAATGGTATATTTTAGAATGTATCCAATGATTCAGAGGAGAAGAATAGGTTGTTTAATCTTGTATTGGAGAAAATATAGGCTTGGGAGAGGTAGCAAATTGATTTGAACCATTTATCTCAAGAACCCTCTTGTATTCCTTACCAATATTCTTGTGTTCTTTACTATCATGAAATCCTCAAAGAATTTCAGTTTGAGCCAAGAGAGATTCCTAGTTAGATTCAAGAGCCTATTCATGAACCTATTCAAGAGACTAAACCTTCTTGTATTTCCACTTCTTCCTTAATTTTAAGTTAATTTTAATTTGTCCATGAGGTCAAGGAGGTTTCAGATTTTGATGAGGTAATGACCAATTGAAAGGAACAAAATGTAGAGGTCTTAAAAAGTTTCTCTTTACCTCCTCTTGAATATTCCTTAAATGACTACATTACCCTCAAGATCCCAAAATATGATCATTATCAACCTTCCATGATTAATATTCCTTCTCAAACAAATGAATCTCATCACCCTCCCACCACCTCCCTTCCTCAGGAGAAGAATATTCAATGGAGGATAAAGAAAGAGGTTGTAGTTACAAGTCAATTTCTTAGAGAGTGTGAAGAAGATGTTTCAAGTGTGTATGAGGAAGAGTTTCTCATTGATAATTCACTTGAGATTTTATCTGAAAATGGGAAGGCTAGTCTTAATGTTGAAGAACTTCATGAGATAGTACAAGTTGAATTCATAAATGAATTTGATATATATATCTTACTAAGAAGGATCAATATACCATTCAATCTAATCCTATTAAATTTGATCAAAATAAGGAACAAAAAGCTGATTTTCAACTGTATCTTGAGTCTCTATAATAGATTGAAGAGCTTTGTGGGGTTGTGTTACCCATTAAAGATTATGTTTATGAGAAGTTTGTTCATGGTCCTACTCAAGATCATGATGCAGCTTGTTTTGACTATTCAAATCTCCTTTAAAATATTGATGAACTTGTAGTAGATGGAAAGAAGGATGAGGTCACTCCAAAATAATTCATAAATGAGATATCACTAGACAAGGTTATATTTAACAAGTAGTATAAGAAAGATCCAAAAGTACTATATGAGTTTATCTTTTTTGGTGACTTGTTTCATGTTTATAACTCACTTGAGGAGATGTTTAGATAATTAGTTATTTATAAGAGTGGCTCATCAAAGGTCATACTCATTAAACACCTTGTTTTACAACTTGTACTATTTTTTGGACTGAGAGAATTCATGAATTTCCCTTTTGATCTAGGTAGATCATGTTTTATCATGGCTATTTATATTATTTTGTTTATTTTTTGTCTCAAATAAGTGATTTTTTTATATATCTATTTTTTTAGGATAATTTCCATTTAAAGTTTGTTTCATTCCCTATTTGGTGGAATTCTTTGTATTTTCAAATCCAAAAGATTTATTGAAGTCATAGGCTCAAATTCATCATTTTAATGACTCCAAGAATGATGTAAATGGTTTAAGTTTTCAAATCATAGAGGGCTTACTTCCTAGATAAGTTGACATAAATGTTGGCCAATTTTGGCATACATATAAAAGATTGTCTAAATGTAGTACAATGTTATGTTTTGGAGGTCAAGTATGGAGAATCAAGATGAGAAATGTTATGGATGGAATGAGTGGTACAAAGATTTCATATTTCTCACAAATATTTTGAGACACTTTAAGGTAGCTTAAGGTGAAAATTGTTGATCTTTAAGCAATAGGTTTGAAATCATGTATTCATGGCATCCAATAAGTTAATATCATAGAACGAGTTTAAATGGGCATCAAAAAAATATTATAGCTTTCAAGGATCAATTAGAAGCTCAAGCACACATTTTGAAGGACCAGATCATCATCAAAACATCATGCAAAAATATATGAGCCATTTTGTTTGTGCATTTTATAAGTTTTCCTATAAAGTATCTCATGTTCAAAGGATTACATGGAATTAATAATCTATATGCCATGAACATCCTCTAAAAAATTGGTGCCTTCATGGTTTTTTATCTCAAGATGCAAGACTTTTGAATAAGTAGTGTGATAGTCATAAATACATCATTGATGCTCATGTGGATGTCAAAGTAAAGCTTAGTAATTAACCATTTAGTTTTAAAATTGTGATGGTCATGTGAACATCATTAACGGTCACATAGATGTCATTGATGGTCACATAGATATCAAAATATATTTTAGCAATTATCCATTAGAGCTCAAAGATTGAAAGTCACATAGATGTCAATGAAAGTCATGTGGATGTAAAATTATGGGTGAGCAGACATCAAATTTAATCCATGGTAGATAATATTTTGGATTAAAATAATCCAAATATCAATGGTCAACATTCCATTATACATCAATATCAACAACAAGCAGTGAGTCAAAAGGTCAATGGATCTTAAGAGCAAATTCGAAGGTGATAAGTGTCATAACCATGGAAATTGTTAGATATATAAATGGTAAATTTGAAATCCTACCAAGAAATATCTATGGTGTGTATAAGGTTAAAGAGTAAAAGGACTGATAACAGAATCCTGTAGAGTAAACAAAGAGCTTCAATTTGGCATAATATAAGATGCTCAAATCAAGATCGATGGTTGAAATTGAATGTCAAAGATAATTTAATAGAAGTCAAACCAAAGCCAATATTGTAAAGAGATGACATGAAAGTAGACACATCATTTTAATGGGTTTGTTTCCAAATCTAGTATCATTATTATAGCCCTTTACCTCTATTCTTGCATGCCAAACATGAACCAGTAGGGAGAAATCAATGCTACCAATATTAAAATGAATCATTTAAGATGTTATAAATACATCAACACTAAAAATAAATTGGAAAAGATTAACCCAACTATTGTAATGGATTTGATTCTAGAATTCTGCTTGAAAGTGACTTGATTCCACCTTTGTAACTATAAAGAGCATCATGCAAACTATAACTGGATTGAAATGGACTAATACGGTTGTCATGGCCATTTTATAAAAGTATTCTTATCATGATGATCCTTTATAAGGGAATAAATATCAAATAATCATAAATCTTAATTGTTCTACACATTGGTCCCCGTATATTTCATCCCTTTTTCTATATATACAATATTCTAAGCCTTAAAATGGATCCCTATCTTTGGCATGACTAGACTCTACTGAGATTTGCACTATAACACCTATTTGATGCAATAAAGATTGAATTCCTTCATTGTGAAAACTAAGTTGATGTGTGTATCATGAGTTCATCAATTTGGTTTAGTGAATCTATATGCTCCTTTGCATCTAACTAAATTTCACCTTCATGAAGCATTGGTATCTCCCATAGGTTATAATAAGTGCATATATAGTCTATTTATTGGTTTATAAGTGGAAAATTACCCTCATATACCTATTCCATAGGTAGTTTATGCCTTATTATGAAATACTAATGTGGAAGGTGATCAAAGAATGAATGAAGTGTTGTTTAAAAGTCTTCAATGCATACTCTAGTGTGTCTTGTGTAATTAAAAGGATAAAAAAAATTGGTGTATCACCTCATTTATACATAATTTCATGAATGATTATTAATCTCTCTTCCTTTCCTAAGTGAGAAGCTAGTTTGGGTCTAGTATAAGTGATAGATCCAAAAGGAAGTTGGCCTTTTCTAGAGGTCTTACCCAATTTTAGGTGACCCATAGCCTAGGGTTAGTCCCATGTTGGACTAAGTTTGATAAAGAGGACCTAAAAAATCCTCCTTCTCAACTAGGGTGTAATCTAGACAATCAATAGTTCTTTCTTTATGCTACATGTCCTCTGTTAATTGGTTCATGTTGTAAAAAATACCACCTAGGTGTGGCCTAGTGTTTCATATTTATAAACTTGGGAGAATAAAATTATAGATAAATGATGCATGGTTTCCTTTGATATACTTTTGACTTTGAGTATAACTTATTCTAACTACCCTAGGGTCTTTTGGAGCCTTTATACCAGTTTATACATATATTACATATGGCATGATGTGATAATTAAAGATCCCCTAGGTTCAGACATCTTGTCAGGTCTGAAAAACTAACAAGCTTGAGAACATGCCACATGACACTCTTTCATTTTGGTTGGGTTTTCCTAGATCCTAACATACCTTTCAGATTTAGGAGACTAACACACCTAAATTTGGGGTGAGCCCATTGGGTGGATCTTGGAAACTATCACCATTAGGCCATGTATTACTCTTCCACTCGATTTGGATTTAATATATCCTAACATCTATATTAGATCTAGGAGATTTACCATTCTAGGTGTGGTTGACATGGCACTTTTCTATTGGTTCCAACACTCCTAGGCTTTGACATATCTAGGAGACTGACCATTCTAATACCAAGGTACCCTGATTGGTTGGGATCTGATAAGTTATAAAAACTATGGAATTGATACACATGGTTTTTTAACATATAAAAAATCCTCCTATATAAATCCATAAAAATATATAATGTAAAAGGAAATAATCCTTACGAATATTAAATCTCACATGGATACTAACTAAGCTCCACAAGGTACCACATAGGACTCTAGGAGCCTAACACTCTAGGAGACTAAGACTTTGGGAATGATAATATTAAATCAATCCTATAGAAAATTTATCACATTAAATATATCCAAGTAATAAATCACTAGGTTCATTCTAAGATACGACTAGGACTTGACTAGTTAACTTCATATGTCATAAAGCTCTCAATTGGGATCAATTTGCCATTATAAATATGTAATATGCTCAGGAAAACTAGGGTAAAATAGGAACTTGAGGATTATATCAAAATGATTTGGTTGTAATGAGACCAAAATTATGGTAACTTTGAGTTTGATCATTTTATAGATCCACCTCCACTTCTTTAAAGAAAGGGTTGTGTTGGCCACAACAATGTTGACTTTCATAGGGAAATTGTTGTCAAACACTTAGAACCCAAGATGTTGACCTTTGTTCCTACACAAAACACTAATTAAGAGAAAAAATTTAGGCATATCAAGAAAAAAAGGTGTTAAATTCAAATATAACAAGTGGCATACTAAGCCTTATTCCCATAAAAACCATAATTTATGTGAGGTGATAAATTTTTAATTGGTTAAATTATGGATTCACTTAAATAAGTCAAGGTCAAGTTGGGAATAAAATAAATTCAAAGGGAATTATTTTTTATATGGATTAGAGGGGAATGGTATGGGCATTTCTATACTATCATTTAGGCATCTATAGTCCTGATAGATATACTTTTAATCCCATTCAAGGTCTTACTTTACTGTTAACTAGGCCAGAAAGCTTATGATGGAGGTTTCCTAAATAACCCTTTGAGGAAGACTTAGGATTTAGAATTTGCATGTTATTACAAAATCATTTTCAAGTTTTATTATGAATATATTTGGTATTTCTATCCATTGAGGGTTTGGGAGTAAGCCATGGATGATTGAAAATCTTCAAATACCAAACTGATCTTAGATTGGTTTAGTGATCTCACTTTTCATCAAGATGTTATCATTATGTGTATTTTTATGGATTATTTTAAGAAATGGGGTTCTAAAATTCACTTGTATCATTATTAATCATTGGCTTCCAAGATTTCAAATGTAAAAGACTTACTAAACCTTTGATTTTTTAATATCAAAATCTCACCTTTGGGTATTCTAATGCTTAAGTACACCTCCCAAGATTTCATCAACCTTAGATTGGTTACTTACTAAGGGTTATCTAAAGGACATTTTTGTTTTTATTACCATTTTAGTCTCAACTAAAGGAAAAATATAGGACAATTTTGGTGATAGGTGAATACTATAAGAATAAAACAACACCAATAGCCATAAAAACATGAAAAAACAAACAGATAGTAGAACTAAACACATAATTAAAGAAAAATAGTATAATATATACATTACCACCCCTAATGAGATTACTCTAAAAACACACTATAAGGGTTAGATAAGAAGTAATCCTTAAATAACTATCCATTCACCAATAGTTGTAGATAATTGTATTCAAGGTCCTTAAGGTGAAAGGTATTCTATCCAAGTGACTTAGCTATCTGGTAGGGGCCAATCTAGAGAGGAAAATTTTTGGCATATTGGCATTTTTTCATGGTATTTATCCCACAATAACACCAAATCAAACATCCTAAAATAATTGACCTTGGCCCTTTTGTCAAACCATCATTTGACAATGCACGATGCATGTTGAAATTTATTAAGGCTTCACCCTAGGATTTCTATAACTGTAAAATGTTCATGAACCTGAAATCTAATTAATCATGTTATTCTATATAACTACTACATGAAATTGTATATAGATATCTGAAGTGTAATTGGCATAACTATCTGAAGTATGTAGACTATTAGAAATGGAAAGCTCTTGAGTGTTGGTTTATGTCTAATGTAGTTAGCCCATAAATAAAATTTTAGTAATGATTGTCATTGCTAGGGTTTATTTTTTGTAGACTTCTTACTGGCATCAATTATATTTTTTGGTTGATTCTACTAATAAATTCCCCTATGGGTAGTAATTATATGAGAATATAAACGTTATCTCTTCATCCTATGACCCTTCATTAAACTTTGTAGACTGAAATGTAGAACCATTATCACATACTAACAAGGCATGGGTTTGCAATTAGGTTGTTACATTTTTCTCCATGGATTTGATGACTTCATTAAAATTTATTTTCCTTGTTTCTATTACCTCATTCCACCTTTTCCAATAATCTATAGCCATAAGGAAAAACTTATGGATTGTTGAGGAGTTAGGGTTGATGACTCCTAAAATATATAACCCCAATTAGGCAAGTGGCATCATTTATATAATTGGATGTAATGGCACTATTTCTTGTGATTATATTTTGCTAAAGGTCTGTGGCGATTCTAGACATGGGAATAGACATATTTAAATAGGGTTGTCTATTATTACCCTACCTATAGTATATTGTGTGTTGTTTCATTCAATATAAGGTGGATAACTCCTAACTTATCATGGAATTTTACCATTAATTATTTGGATTCAACTTGTGATAAGCAATCGAGATTGATGTCCTCATAGTTCTTAAAGATAAATCCCTTCTTTATCATGTATTATGTATCCTTAAATATAAGGGATATTATCTGTCTTTTGTTGAGTCTAGGAGGTGTGTTCCCATAGATCAAGTAATCTACAATTGGGGCATATTGATCTTTATGTAATATGATCTCTTGATCTATTTGGTGTATAGTGATCCTTGGATTAATTTCAACTACTATTTGAGTAATATCCTATCCTCTAACCAACTTGATAGTTTTTAATTCTAGATTATACACCTACATATTTTACATCCATATTCCTTTAAACTCACGTAGTTCATTTTATCCAAAAAATTATTTTATGGCTAGGTTTGGGGTGATTGCATTAACCTTATTCCTAAAAATGTAGTCCCTAAATGTTTTCACATCCTTGACTAGTGTATATGTTATTTTGTTAAGTGTGGAATATTTTATTTATACATATTTGAGATTGGTGCTCATGAAATTAATAGGATTTTTTTCTTCATCTAATATTTGTGTGATAAAGGTAGTGACAGTGTGCTTGGAAGTGAAAGGGTAAATTTAGAAATCTTGTGTATAGTCTAGACTAATCAACACTAGGGCTTGCGTGATAACATCTTTTATATTTTATAAAGACTTATATGATTCAACATGCCACTCTAATTTTTCATCATGTTTTAACATAGTGTTTAGTGGCTTTAGAATTTTATCAAATCCAAAAATGAACTCATGAATAAAATTAATTTTTCTAAAGAAAGAATTTAATTATTTATTTTTATTAGTTAGATATAACTTAGAAATCACATTAGTTATTTATTGATTGATAAAAATACCTTGATTCATGATGATATGACTGTTAAGTTTGCCTTCAATGACATAAAACACACTTTTATTTAGGTTTATAGAGATACCATACCTCATACACCTTTAAAATACCTTTTATAAGTGGCATATGTGATCTGATCTATATTTCAAAAACATAGTCAAATCATCCATATAAATTATTATGCACTTGCCCATTAACCCTTCTAAAGTAAAATCCATCACCCCCTAAAATGTTGCATTGATATTGATCAGCCAAAATGACATTTATTTGTAGGTAAATATACCCCATTAGGTGATGAACTTAGGTTTCACAATATCTTTTAAATTGACTATGGCCTATTGATATCCTAATAATCCATCAAAGAAATACATCATGTGGGATCCACTTAGTGTTTGGGTCACATTATCAAGGGAAGTTAATGCATAATTATCTTTTTTAAGCTTAGTTTAGGTTTTAAAAGTATATGCATAAATATAATTATCCATTATT
This sequence comes from Torreya grandis, assembly GCA_037957365.1. Lineage (NCBI taxonomy): Eukaryota > Viridiplantae > Streptophyta > Pinopsida > Cupressales > Taxaceae > Torreya > Torreya grandis. The sequence goes on from JARHVA010000920.1 coordinate 671,642, forward strand.
ATTTTATATGAGCATTAAGCTTGTTACCTAGGTAGAGTGGAGAACTAGGAATATTATCCTATTAAAGAGTAATTTATGAACCTCTCTATGTTATAAAGGATACATGATTAGGTTTAGATGTCTTTATATATACTTAAATGGTTTTTGACCTAGTTTGAGTGGAATCATATAATTAATTACCTTCATGTTGAAAATTTTGAGGTCTCCATAGGCCCAACTAACTACATATTTATATCTTAACAACAAATTTTGTAGCTACTCAATTTTGAGGTCCATCTAATCAGGGCCTACATTAATGGTTTGGATTTTTTTATATAGATCCAAGGTTGATGATTTGACACTTTTATCTCTAAATTGTAGGTTTATTCATTTTGGGTTTCGAGCCTAGTGTGTCAAATGCTCTTTCTAGTTAAATCAAACCTTTTGAGATTCAATTTCCATGAACATTGAGGATCATATCCTTATCAAGTTTGGTTCTAAGTTTGTTTATACCTTATCTGTCAATAACCTAGGCTAAAAATACCCTATCATTGCTAAGAAATTAGATAATATACTGATCATCCTCAAATAGCTATAAATTCATCTAATTTTCTAGGATGAATGGACAAGGAACTAGTTCCACATAGAACTCATATAACTTAGTGTCATCTAGGGGATTTAAGTTCATGATTGAGAAATCTAAAATAATAATAACCTAGTTTTCTTTCCTTGGGTTATGGATGACATTCAATGAACCTAATAACTTGATCCAATCTTATCCCCTATGTTTAAATCTCTTGAGATATGATAATTTGCACTAAAATTTATTGTTAACCTAGTTGAACACTTGCTAAGAGTCATTAAATAATATCATTCATTTTGCCTTATGTTTTAACACAAATTTAAAATCTAGGATTAATTCCTCATACTCTCTTATATTGTTTTTATATGGGAAATAGAATCTATATGAAGCTAGGTGTTTATTTCTTTGGGGTTTACTACTAAAACACTAGATCCATTTCCTTATTTAAATTGGGACCCATAAACATATAGGGACCACAATCCTATCAAGTCTAGTTCATCATAATTTTTATATTTAGTAGGCTTTATGATTAGTGTATAAATCCTTAAGTGTAAAGATACTAGGTTCACTTTCTCATTGATTGCATTGTATTTAGTTATTATGTGTTTCATGCAAGGTTCTCTATCCACTCTAATTTTATTGGCTACACCTATTAAGGGTAACCACATATGAGATAATTATGTGTCCATGTACCTATTTAATGTTTTTATCTAGTCCCTACTGAGGAGTATGCGATGGGCTTCAAGAATCTCTACCACCTAGAAGTCTATGAACTATTGAATCATATGATTAGATTATAATTGCATGTGGACATTTAGAAGCTAAACCAATAATTAAAACTATAATTTATCTAGCTAAACCACCACCTTCTCTGATTTGATAGGAAATAAACCATTATTCTGATAAATGTTTGATGACATTATGCTTGTTGAGGCTCTCAAGTCCACTAGGTAGTTAGGTAATTTATTCCCAAAGAACCTAATGGTTAGGAGGAAGGGAAGTAATTTATTCTTATTTTTATGGATGAGTACATTGGTATGATCCATTTTATGCTTAGTGTGGGTTGGTGGAGATAAATTTTTAGTTAGGGATTTCAACAAAGATCATGTTTCTTAGTGATATAAACAAGTTCATGAAGCATGATGTTTTCCTTAATCTTCTTCATGTATTATAATATGTTATATCCCATATTTTTTTATACTAGTGGGGTTAATATAAGAGCTTTTGGTTCATGATGTTTTATATGTGGAGGGTCATTCCTAGTATTGTGATTAGGTGAGGTTGTACCATTGTTTGAGGAGTTGAAGTAGTAAGGATTTGTTGTGGTTGATAATTACTTAGGGAATAATTTCTACTTTGAGACCTTTATAATGTATGAACATCACTATTACTCTCCTCTAATACATTTTATTCATGTCTATGAAAATCCATAATTTCTAGCACTATGGTTATGATATGGGGTCTACCCAATTTTAGTGTTTTCAAGTTATTTGGGAACCACCTCATACTCCTCCATTTATCTTTAGAATATCTCAAAAGCATTATATAACTATATAAAGTGAATTTCCATATGTGAAACAATGATGTGCACTTGATAACAGTTAAGCATGGCTATTTCATAGATGTTAATTTCTGATAGCCTATTAGGGGAGGGATTTGGTTGATTGTGAGGATGAATATAATTTCTATTTTATCTTTGATAGGTAAATTTCCTATTTGAAATTTCATCATTTTAGCTACCCATTTGTATTCCTAGACCAAGGAAGTAATTACTTAGTTTTTGGATCATTCACTACATAGCATCCAAATCATTTTTAGTAGACTCGTAAGATATAATTTGGGTGTTTATAGCTATTACCAATGTCACTTAATGTTACAACAAAGGATCCTATTCACTATTTACTAGGTTAAGAAAACTAAGGTGTTGGTTTGGTAAACATGAATCAAAGTGACCTAGTTCATTATGGGTAGTAGCTAAATCATTAGAATATTTTAGTTTCTATTGGGAAACAAGTTCAATAGTGGCATCTGCAGTAAAACATTCAAGATAAGACACATCATTTGAATTTGAGGGTTTAATTTTCTATCAAATTTTATGGATTCAACATTAACCAGGGGTGAGTCAACTATATGGGAGTCTCATATCAAGAACATGGCCATCCATGGATCTAAGGCATTCTTGTATATCTCAAGTTCCATTCAGGTGTTAGGCTGGTAAGGCATGGTGAATTGACTATAATTATTTTGAAACATATCATTGAATTTTTTGGCATGATAATGGGTTTACCAGTTAATGCAAGATAACTAATTGTATAGGATGATAGGGTCAATAACTTACCCAAATTGGGCCAATAAATAACTAATAAACTAATCCCAACTTATGATTCAATTTTCAAAGAGCTTAAAGAGCTACTCATAGGCTAAGTCCATCAAAGTGGAGGATAATCCTACATGTTACATCTCATGTTTCATATTGAGAAGTCTTAGGGTAGTATTGTATGAGGTTGCATTCTCTTTACTCATTCATCCTACACTAGGAGTAATGTAGGGAAGGTATTTTTCTAGGTTCCTAAGTAAGTCATAGACAATAATGGGAATATTGGTAATTGACCCAACTAACTAGGGAACTTGGAGGGCCATTATGGGTGGTATATTTAGGGGATACTAAGTGGATGATCTAGTGGAATCAAATACCAATTTGGTTTTAGGTCTACCAAGTCTAAACCACTTATGAAATTGCATAAATGAAATAACTAATCTACTACAATAGGACTTAGCTCTAGTAATAGGTGTACTCTGTTCTAGGTTGTCTTAAAAATAAAAAAAGTTAAAAACATAACCACTAACAATAATAAACCAAATAGAATATCTATTTTATGACATGTGTTCTTACTATTACTGAAATGTAAATTTGAAAATAGATTCAACCCCCCTAGAACTAGTGATTATCAACGCAAAAATCTCTTTTGCCTATGTGGGAATTCATGATATTGAGTGATTAAAAGAGGAAATTAAGAGAAAATAAATAGGATAAAGTATCCACTCATTAATTTTAGGACTAATGTTGGTTTAATCTAAGGACTAAGTAGTTTAACCTTCTATACTTAGAGACTAGTAATTGTCAACACTAAAGGTTTAATATGTGTGACATTACACTTTAATTTCACTATCAATTAAATAAAATTATATCTCATTTAATACTGATTCATGTATTACCAATTTATAAAGTAGGAAAATTATTTGGGGTTTAAAATAGACTAAAAAATAGGGCAAGGTAGGGCATGGAAGAGTGTTTCCAAGCCTAAAATATGATAATGCTTCAAAAATCGAGCCAAGTTACTTGACACAATTATTCCAGTATGTGATGAGTTTCACCAAGGGTTTTGAATCAATATCCTGAAGCATAGAGATTAATTACTTATCCACTTTATCTTCTCTTGTAGTTTCCCTCACATTAGTAAGGGAGAATATGCCTTATTGATTTTGATAGACTATAGGGTTCCCCTCCTAGATGAAATTATAGGTGAGGGTTCTCCTCATGTTCTATATGGTGTTTTTGAACTCTTACTACCCATTGAGGTCACCCTACATAATCATATTAGGTTGTTACAACACCTTGGTGGGAGGTGTTATTGGGATGATGGAGATGGTGGTGATAGGAGGAATGGGGGAAAAGGAGGAAAAATGAATATGGAATACTAAGGAAACATATGTGATTACCATTATATTTTTTTCAAGTTAACCTATGGGGCAATGAATCCAAATAGAAGGGCATTCATAAGACAAGAGGAAATTATCTAGTTAAAACTAAATCCCTGAGAACCCAGGATGATAAAAAAGGGAAGCTTATAAATGATGTGTGGAGCCCCATGAGGTGGTGAAAGAGGAGAATTTGGAGAAATCCAAACCTAAATAGAAGGCCAAAGATGAATTTCCTTCTGATTCTTTTGGATAATCTTTCTTGGATCAAATTCATTTATTACAATAGAGGGAACAATAATGACAGAGGCCATGCAGATCAAGTGAGGAATCTATTGGTAAACTATAGTTGTCATTAAAATGGATTGAGTCACTTAATATATACACACTGGTGAACTTATTACTCAAATTGTAGTTGTGATTGTTGTGTAGAGCACACTTGTAGGTATCTAGACCTAAAAATAACTAGTGGGGTGATTATGAAGATCATTTCTTAGGTGATGGATGATGAAAATGAGAATGAAGAGGAAAGGAGGGTGTGCATGGTTAAGTATAGTGGCACTTGGGTGAATTATGTAGGGGTTAAAATGAGAAAATTGAGAGGTACCACTTGAGTGGACTCTTGGGGAGTTAGGTTGTTCCATGATAGTGTGTTAGAGAGTGGAGGGAGTAAGGAAATGGGTTTTTATGGGTGTCAAATATTGGTCCCATTATTTAATTATCTATAGGATAATAAAAATATCAAAAATATGTGCTTATTAAACCTAAGGTTATGTTTTTAGGAGTTGAGATATTCTAGACTAAGCCACTTGGGGCTAAACTAGTCAAGGTTGAGCAGCTTGAACCAAAGGAGGTGGAACCAAGGGTTTAAGGGTAGGAGCTTGAGGAAGATAAAATTAGCGAGGATAATATGTTGAGACTCCCTATATTGTTCACTTGAAATTCTTGGGAATTTTCCAAAAAATCCTCACCAGGATAAAACTGACATGGAAGATGCAAGGATAGCTTGGCTAGGTGGCCTAGGATGAACTTACATTTTTTTCTTCTTCTTCTTATTATTATTCTTTGCCTTATTTTGGGAAAACACATCTTGATCATTAGTCAAATTTAGATATTTTTCATTCTCCTCATGGGTATGGTGTCCATAATTGATATTTATTGGGCCTAGTGTTTGGATATATGATTCTAAATGATGCCATACAAATCCTAGTCCTAATGTTTACCAAAACATAAGGCAAATGAGTCCTTTCCTACCACCATCTTATATGGAGTGGGTAAAGATATATATATGTGGTGTCTAATGATGATTAGGAGGGGTATTAGGCATTATTTTTGTGAATGATGTAATACCTAAAGATTCCCTTCACTATATAATTCATGATCTCTTGTTTAGCCAAGTAGTTTAGGACCTAATATAACATACAGATGGGATCTCTAAGAGTGCCTACCATTTGAATGATTATATATTATTTTTAGTTATAATAGTCCCCAATGGGATAAAGAGAGTCCATAATATCATTTTATAGATAAGGAATGGGTGTTTCATTTATGGCCATATAGACCATTAGGTATAATGACTCATATATGTCCTAGATGTGGTTCTAATAATGGTTGCCATGTAGTTTGTAAAAAACTACAAGGACCATATCACCTATAATAACCCATTATATAAAATAAGAAGGTTTAAATGTGATCATTTAATATACTATGTCTACTAGATAGATCATCATGTATAAATTTCCTCCTCGCCAGTTATCTCCTACTATGTTGATCACATTGAAATTGATTACTACTCCAAGTTTAGGGACTTGTTCACCCTAGACGAATATGTGGAGTAGGGGATCCGTAAAATATTGATGTGTAGGTAGTCACTTTCCATAAATAATTGGTTGAGTAGTATAATTTTAACATAGATTACCTCCTTGAAAGTGTGAATGGTGTACACATTCACATTCATCTTATTTACCCATTCATTATCAAGGTTCTCTACCTAGTCATTTAAGACATCATAAATTTGGTGAGTGTTAGTCCAAGTGGTCATCATATTTGAATAATAGATGACTATATACATTGGGAGGTTATAATTAGATTTTAAATAACCTCCCTAGATGACTATAATCTAATTATTAGAATTCATAGAGTAGACCATGTTGTGTACATGTATACACCCTAAATTGGTCAAGTAACCACACATATCATGTCTTTTCATAGTCATTTCATAAGAGGATTCAACTAAAGAATATCATTATTATTTGCATCTATCCATTTCTTTTTATCTGATTTGCCTTGGTCTTATTTCATATCCTAGACACCTTTTTTTACCATTCCTAGTCATTTTTAACCTTCCAGACTTAACCCTTACTAACCTAGGTTACTATTTCCATTCTTATTCCATCCCCAAAGTCCTAAACCCTTTAGGCAAAAATTCCAAAATAGGAATACATTTCTAAAACCTAGGGTGTCTAGTTTTTGGTGTTATTGTCTGAGAAAATTTGATTCCAATGGCTAGTTTCTCTCATAAGATGAGTCTTACCCCTTTTCTTTGATTCATTCATATGTTTCTGAATGTCAGCGAAATGTGAGTAAAGATCACAAATTTTAAATAACAAGTCTCCTATATAAAATAATACACAAGGCATTTTATATCTAGAACTTACTACTTTGGTACATTAGACATAATAAAAATTAGTCAATAGTATAACTCAACATTCTACATCACACATAGACTTGCATGCTTCGTCAAGGAGGGGCATAGGCAAAATCCATTCCTAAATATATTTCACATGTTGATTATGTATGTACACTAAAGGATAACTACATTAAATATAAGACCCTATCTTGAGGGTTAATCTAGGTAGCAATCAGAATAGTAGGGGTTCTTGATTGAGCAATCATTCTTCCCCTAACCTAGTTTTTCAACCTTTTTATTTTGATGTATTCATTATTTACATGTGTGTATATGGATATAGGTATTAAATATTAAAATTGATTTATAGTGATATTTGATGACTTTTAACCCTCAAAATATGGTACATAGGCTCATATTGACCAGGTGAATAAAACCCAAAAAGCTTAGATCTTTAGGACAATAATGTTAGGAAGGACTATAGAATCAGACACTAGGGTGCCCTATGTTTGATTCTCATATCTAATAAAAAAATAAAAACCAAATTAAAATTCTTGATAGTGTCTCAATCTTGCTCTTCCATTTTGAGTCTCAAAATCCTTTATTTTAGTAGAAATCTAGATAAGTTAATTTCTATTTCTCTTCTATAATTATCAAATAAAACCTATATTTTTCCATATAAAAGTAGATTTTTATTATCATTTCAAACCCTTATTATTTATGACCTACACACTATATTACCATAAATAGTAAATCATTTGGTGAACCCAACTTACTTAGAACAAATTTAAAACCCCGGGTACCCTTAGGTTTTTTCCTTCATAGGTTATGAAAAAATTACTTTATAGATTTCTATTTTTTGTATTAATTTTTATGCAATTATTCCATTTCAAGAATATATTTATAATTTAAATTATAGAAATAATTTTTAAAATTTCTAAAACCCTATCTCAAAATCATAGATTTCAAAACTAAGTCATCAAACACTAAGCAATTCCTCACAAATTTTAGAAAACTATTTTGGAATGTTTACAAATTGATTACCTTGACAAAAAAAAATTAAAATTTCAAAATTAGTAGTTTCTTGTGCAATAATTTAATTTCCAAAATTCTAATTTTTGTATAAATATTTGTGCATTTATCTTATTTCAAATATTTTTTAGAATTTAAAATTATTGCATAATTTTGAAAAAAAATTAAAACCCTAGCTCAAAATGTTATATTTCCAATAAGTCCTAAGGCCCTGAGTTTCCATCCATTATAAATTTAAGAAATAAACTTAAATTTTTTTAAAATTGTTTAGTGTGCCAAAAATATTTTCAAAATTTCTAAATTAGTAGTTATTTTGTGCAAAAATTCAATTTCAAATTTATGACTTTTGTATCAATTTTTGTGCAATTATCTTGTTGAAATTAATTTTAGAATTTAAATTATAGCCATAATTTTAAAAAATTGTAAAACCTTAGATTCCTAAACTAGGTCTTCCACCTTCAAACCATTCATCCTTGCAATTTTTATAAATTAATTTATAATTTTTTGCAAATTGTTTAGATAGTCACAAGTATTTTAAAATTTTCCATGTTAATAGTTATTATTGCATTTATTTGCTTAATAGTACTTCTTCATATTATTTTTTGTGAAATAAATAAAATGGCCACTAAGGGACTTCTTACCTCTCATCCCATTGACAAATATCTTAATTTTTCACATAATTATGATAATAAGTGGACAAATTTACAAAATTTCACATTAGCTAAAAGTGTGGAAAATGATTTTATTTACAATGAAGATAATTACTATTGTTTCAATGAGGAATATTATCATGCATATGAAAGTGATAGAGAAAAAAAAGTAGATGCATCTTCTCCTCTCAAACCTATCTCTTTCATCCCTTCTTCTAAAGAAAATACTTTTGATAAATGGGAAAAATAATTCTCACAACATTCTCCTATGTATAACACACAAAATAAACAAATTAGTAATGCACTTCTAAATAATACTCTAATAGGTGATAATTTTCTTCCATGTGAACCTAATATCTCTCTCTTTTGATACTACTATGTTCAAAATACAACAATTTAAATGCAAAATTAACAGATCATAGTTCAAATGATGCATCTCATGAATGTTCAAATGATAACTCTCGTTGTCTTAATTCTCACACTATAAATGAAAAAAATGTATACACTCCATACATGTGTATCAAAGATACACATGATATTCTAAATTCCAATGATAACCTATTGTGTATTGGAAATGAATTAAAATCTTCTCTTACAACTCTCCCTAGTAGTGATGGAAGTGATAATGAGTATGATAGTGAACATGAAAATGAATATGAGATTGAAAGTGAATATGAAAATTATACTTCAAATTATAATATTTCAAATTAACAAAATTTAGAATATAGTTCATGGAATAATGATGACTATTATGCATGTAGTGAAGAAGAAAATGCATCTCATGATTCTACCTCTTCTCTGACTCCTCTCAAACATAATGCACTTCCAAATGATGTCTCTACTTCTATGAATAATTATATTTCCAATAATGCACATGTTGATGCTAATATTACATTTTCTACTCAATTATAAGGTGATTCATTAAAACATAAATATATCAATGAATCTCCCAAGCCACCCCTCACTGTAGTGGAACCCAATTCTCACTCTTCACCTAAAGAGAATGGTAGCCCACATCCCTCTAGTAAGGTCCAAGTTACCATTACTCCCAAGGTTAAAGTGAACACACCACCTTATTATGATCTAATTGAAAAATGTATCATTCCCATGGTTAAAATTAATAATCAAATTCAATGATTAAATGAACCACTTTAGGATACTAATTTATTATCCCAGGAGATCATTTCATTGATGCATGAACTTGGTGAATTAAAACACCAAGTACATCTCCTTACCGTGGAAAAAAAAGATTACAAGTCTTGTATGGGTGCCAATGATCTACATGGTAACCCTATTGCAAAGACATTCATAAAATCTTTATTACCTAAGAATTTTTAGATACCATCATTGCCTCACTTTGATGGAATTAGAGATCCATTTGTATACCTTCAAGCCTTTTGAAGGGCTTTGCCATCTCATGTGAACCCATTGATTCTACTCAAGTTATTCTAGCAAACATTAGTGGGGGAAGCATAGAATTGGTTGTTTAATCTACTCTCCATTGGTTCATTACACACATATGATGAATTAAAGGAGGCATTTCTCAATAATTACATCATAAACATGGGCCCTCATGTTACATATGTGAAACTTGCCACATTACATAAGAATTATTCAAAGCCAATTAGCGAGTATATTTTAAAATTCAAGGCTCACATGTTAAGATTGATATAAAAATAATAAATCTATAGATTCAACATATCTTTATTAAGGGGCTTTACAAACCTTTACTCGAGCATCTACTAAATTAGACATAGTCTTATTTCAGACATTTGTGTTATATAATTTTATCTTTAGAAAATAAATTAGGATTGATTGAGGTAGATTCAGTTGATCAGATCACTCTAGATTTGATAGCAACACCTTCAGATACAACTCCTATCACTCAACATCTACCATGTCCTAGACAATATAGGTGACCACAATGAAAAAAGAAACTAGTCAAGAATAAAGAGTTAGTTTATAGAGCACAACCTATAGTCTACACTATAGAAAAAATACCAAATCACCACTATAGTTTGATTCAGAGTGGGATATTCCATCTACCATATTATCATCACTAGTAGATAGGAGGTTAATCACATTAACTTCTACTCATCAATGAGATCCATGTTTCTTACATACATATCCACATCATCCTTTTTATAGCTATCATCATATCTATGGACACATAGATAATGACTTTTCTGGACTCAGAGATTACATTAGTAGATGTGTTGATAATGGTATCATAGCATTCACATAGGGGGCATATAGATATCCTCCATCATGGAACCCTAGACCTTATTCCTCGATGATTGAATCATCCTAGGACATTCCTTTACATGAATCATTGGTCACTCATCATGAGCATAATGTAGGTTTTAGGAAAAAATCTCATATGAGATCTCCTATTCCACCATCTCAAAAGGTATGGAAACTAGTATAGTAATAATATCCTACATATAGTACCATAGTCTAAGGAATACATAATATAATTCCATATACATATCCAACAAAGTCACAGGCACCACAAAAAATTCCTACTCATCATAGATATTCAATATAACCAAATTTTTATTGTCCTATCTCACATATCAATCCACTATAGTTAAGATTATACGAACCCCCATCACATGTTACGGTTCCATATCGATCTATTACACAGTGATATGCATCATAATAGAGGCCACATGGTTTAATTTCATGTATCAATCCACTATGATTATGAATAAGTGAGCCTCCTCCATAGCACACAACTTTAGTTGTACATCTAATAAGGTTGCATTTTTTAGATTCTCCATGTATATCTACAGTTAGTGTATAATAAAGAGTATCAAAAACAACATATGTTCCTATATAGCATGAATAGTATGGGCATTTGTTTAGCTAGCCATCAAGGTTTTTATAGTGATATAATACACACATACCTCTACTTAATAGGGCAAAGATGGAACCAAATGTCTAGCTAATCTTTACATTCTTAAGCCACTTTTGGGGAGGTGTGTTCCCATAGATCAGGTAATGTACAATTGGGGCATATTGATCTTTATGTAATATAATCTCTTGGTCCATTTGGTGTATAGTGATCCTTGGATTAATTTCAATTACTAGTTGGGTAATACCCTATCCTCTAACCAACTTGATAGTTTTTAATTCTAAATTATACACCTACATATTTTACATCCATATTTCTTTGCACTCACCTAGTTCATTTTATCTAAAAAATTATTTGATGGCTAGGTTTGGGATGATTGCATTAACCTTATTCCTAAAATCGTAGTACCTAAATGTTTTCACATCCTTGAATAGTGTATATGTGTTTTTATTAAGTGTGGAATATTTTATTTATACATATTTGAGATTGGTGCTCATGAAATTAATAGGATGTTCTTCTCCATCTAATATTTGTGTGACAAAGGTAGTGACAATGTGCTTGGAAGTGAAAGTGTAAATTTAGAAATCTTGTGTATAGTATATACTAATCAACACTAGGGCTTGCATGATAACATATTTTATATTTTATAAAGACTTATTTGATTCAACATGCCACTACAATTTTGCATCATGTTTTAACATATTGTTTAGTGGCTTTAGAATTTTATCAAATCCAAAAATGAAATTGTGAATAAAATTAATTTTTATAAAGAAAGATTTTAATTATTTATTTTTATTAGTTAGATATAACTTAGAAATCACATTAGTTATTTATTTATTGATAAAAATACCTTGCTTCGTGATGATATGATTGATAAGTTTGCCTTTAGTGACATAAAACACACTTTTATATAGGTTTATAGAGATACCATACCTCATACACCTTTAAAATACCTTTTATAAGTGGCATATGTGATCTAATCTATATTTCAAAAACATAGTCAAATCATCCATATAAATTACTATGCACTTGCCCATTAACCCTTCTAAAGTAAAATCCATCACCCCCTAAAATGTTGCATTGATATTGATCAGCCAAAATGACATTTATTTGTAGGTAAATATACCCCATTAGGTGATGAATGTAGGTTTGACATGATCTTTTAAATTGACTATGGCCTATTTATATCCTAATAATCAATCTAAGAAAGACATCATGTGGGATCCACTTAGTGTTTGGGTCACTTTATCAAGGGAAGTTAATGCATAATTATCTTTTTTTAAGCTTAGTTTAGGTTTTAAAAGTATATGAATAAATATAATTATCCATTATTATTTTATATGAACATTAAGTTTGTTACCTAGGTAGAGTGGAGAACTAGGAATATTATCCTAAGAAAGAGTAATTTATGAACCTCTCTATGTTTTAAAGGATACATGATTAGGTTTAGAGGTATTTATATATACTTAAATGGTTTTTGACCTAGTTTTAGTGTAATCATATAATTAATTACCTTCATGTTGAAAATTTTGAGGTTTCCATAGGCCCAATTAACTACATATTTATATCTTAACAATAAATTTTGTAGCTACTCAATTTTTAGGTCCATCTAATCAGGGCCTACATTAATGGTTGGGTTTTTTTTTATATAGATCCAAGATTGATGATTTGACACTTTTATCTCTAAAATGTAGGTGTATTCATTTTGGGTTTGGGGCCTAGTGTGTCAAATGCTCTTTCTAGTTATATCAAACCTTTTGAGATTCAATTTCCATGAACATTGAGGATCATATCCTTATCAAGTTTGGTTGTAATTTTTTTTATACCTTATTTGTCAATTACCTAGGCTAAAAATACCCTAGCATTGCTAAGAAATTGGATAATCTACTGATCATCCTCAAATACCTATAAATTCATCTAATTTTCTAAGATGAATGGACAAGGAACTAGTTCCACATAGAACTCATACAACTTAGTGTCATCTAGGGGATTTAAGTTCATGACTAAGGAAGCTAAAATAATAATAACCTAGTTTTCTTTCATTGGGTTATGGATGCCATTCAATGAGCCTAATAACTTGATCAAATCTTAGCCCCTATGTTTATATCTCTTGAGATATGATAATTTACACTAAATTTTATTGTTAACCTGGTTTAACACTTGCCTAGAGTCATTAAATAATATCATTCATTTTGCATTATGTTTTAACACAAATTTAAAATCTAGGATTAATTCCTCATACTCTCTTATATTGTTTGTATATGGGAATTATAATCTATATGAAGCTAGGTGTTTATTTCTTTGGGGTTTACTACTAAAACATTGGATCCATTTCCTTATTTAGAATGGGACCCATAAACATATAGGGACCACAAGCCTAGCAAGTCTAGTTCATCGTAATTTTTATATTTAGTTGGCTTAATGATTAGTGTATAAATCCTTAATTGTAAAGATACTAGGTTCACTTTCTCATTGATTGCATTGTATTTTGTTATTATCTATTTCATGCAAGGTTCTCTATCCACTCTAATTTTATTTGCTACACCTATTTAGTGTAACCACATATGAGATAATTATGTGTCCATGTACCTATTTAATGTTTTTATCTAGTCCCTACTGAGGAGTATGCGATGGGCTTCAATAATCTTTACCACCTAGAATTCTATGAACTATTGAATCATATGATTAGATTATTATTACATGTGGACATTTAAAAGGTAAACCACTAATTAAAACTCTAATTTATCTAGCTAAACCACCACCTTCTCTGATTTGATAGGAAATAAACCATTATTCTGATAAATGTTTGATGACATTATGCTTGTTGAGGCTCTCAAGTCCACTAGGTAGTTAGGTAATTTATTCCCAAAGAACCTAATGGTTAGGAGGAAGGGAAGTAATTTATTCTTATTTTTATGGATGAGTACATTGGTATGATCCATTTTATGCTTAGTGTGGGTTGGTGGAGATGAATTTTTAGTCAGGGATTTCAACATAGATCATGTTTCTTAGTGATATAAACAAGTTCATGAAGCATGATGTTTTCTTTAATCTTCTTCATGTATTATAATATGTTATATCCCATATTTTTTTTATACTAGTGGGGTTAATATAAGAGCTTTTGGTTCATGATGTTTTATATGTGGAGGGTCATTCCTAGTATTGTGATTAGGTGAGCTTGTACCATTGTTTGAGGAGTTGAAGTAGTAAGGATTTGTTGTGGTTGATAATTACTTAGGGAATAATTTCTACTTTGAGACTTTTATAATGTATGAACATCACTATTACTCTCCTCTAATAAATTTTATTCATGTCTATGAAAATCCATAGTTTCTAGCACTATGGTTATGATATGGGGTCTACCCAATTTTAGTGTTTTCAAGTTATTTGGGAACCATCTCATACTCCTCCATTTATCTTTAGAATATCTAAAAATCATTATATAACTCTATAAAGTGAATTTCCCTATGTGAAACAATGTTATGCACTTGATAATAGTTAAGCATGGCTATTTCATAGATGTTAATTTCTAATAGCTTATTAGGGAAGGGATTTGGTTGATTGTGAGGATGAATATAATTTCTATTTTATCTTTGATAGGTAAATAACCTATTTGAAATTTCATCATTTTAGTTACCCATTTGTATTCATAGACCAACGAAGTAATTACTTAGTTTTTGGATCATTCACTACATAGCATCCAAATCATTTTTAGTAGACTCGTAAGATATAATTTGGGTGTTGATAGCTATTACCAATGTCACTTAATGTTACAACAAAGGATCCTATTCACTATTTACTAGGTTAAGAAAACTAAGGTGTTGGTTTGGTAAACATGAATCGAACTGACCTAGTTCATTATGGGTAGTAGCTAAATCATTAGAATATTTTAGTTTGCGTTGGGAAACAAGTTCAATAGTGGCATCTGCAGTAAAACATTCAAGATAAGACACAATTTTTTGAATTTGAGGGTTTAATTTTCTATCAAATCTTATGGATTCAACATTAACCAGGGGTGAGTCAACTATATGGGAGTCTCATATCAAGAACATGGCAATCCATGGATCTAAGGCATTCTTGTATATCTCAAGTTCCATTCAGGTGTTAGGCTTGTAAGGCATGGTGAATTGAATATAATTTTTTTTAAACATATCATTGAATTTTTTGGCATGATAATGGGTTTACCATTTAATGCAAGATAACTAATTTTAGAGGATGATAGCATCAATAACTTACCCAAATTGGGCCAATAAATAACTAATAAATTTATCCCAACTTATGTTTCAATTTTCAAAGAGCTTAAAGAAATACTCATAGGCTAAGTCCATCAAAGTGGAGGAGAATCCTACATGTTACATCTCATGTTTCTTATTGAGAAGTCTTAGGGTAGTATTGTATGAGGTCATATTCTCTTTACTCATTCATCCTACACTAGGAGTAATGTAGGGAAGGTATTTTTCTAGGTTCCTAAGTAAGTCATGGACAATAATGGGAATATTGGTAATTGACCCAACTAACGAGGGAACTTGGAGGGCCATTATGGGTGGTATATTTAGTGGATACTAAGATGATGATCTAGTAGAATCAAATACCAATTTTGTTTTAGGTCTACCAAGTCTAAACCACTTATGAAACTGTATAGATGAAATAACTAATCTACTACAATAGGACCTAGCTCTAATAATAGGTTTACTATGTTCTAGGTTGTTTTAAAAATTAAAAAATAGTTAAAAACATAACCAATAACAATAATAAACCAAATAGAATATCTATTTTATGACATGTGTTCTTACGATTACTGCAACGTAAATTTGAAAATAGATTCAACCCCTCTAGATCTAGTGATTATTGACCCAAAAATCTCTTTTGCCTATGTGGGAATTCATGATATTGAGTGATTAAAAGAGGAAATCAAGAGAAAATAAATAGGATAAACTATCCACTCATTAATTTTAGGACTAATGCTGGTTTAATCTAAGGATTAAGCAGTTTAACCTTTTATACTTAGAGACTAGTAATTATCAACACTAGAGGTTTAATATGTGTGGCATTACACTTTGATTTCACTATCAATTAAATAAAATTATATTTCATTTAATAATGATTCATTTATTACCAATTTATAAAGTAGGAAAATTATTTGGGGCTTAAAATAGACTAAAAAATAGGGCAAGGTAGGGCATGGAAGAGTGTTTCCAAGCCTAAAATATGTTAATGCTTCAAGAATCAAGGCAAGTTACTGACACAATTATTCCGGTATGTGATGAGTTTCACCAAGGGTTTTGAATCAATTTCATATAGGGGAAGAATTCTAAGGAAAAATAGATGCTTAATTCATAAACCTCCACTAAATATCAATTGTCAAAGAGCCTATAGTAAGCAACACATAGGTCCTTTAAACATGATTTGTTAATAGAGAAATAGATTACTAAAGTTGGGAAGGAAAATGAGAAAGGGTTTATGAATGGGATAGAATATAACAATATTATATAACCACTACATTAATTTTATAACAAATCACTTGTTCAATCCTTTAACATTAGCATTCATTAAGAACTAGAAATGATTGACACATTAGTAAATGAACAACTAGTTTAATAGAAAATAGGGGATTATATTCATAAAAAAATGAGTAACTTAAAAAAGATTACCAATCATGTTAGACATTAAAAGTATAAATGATGAAGGAAAAGTAGGTAAAATCCTGAATTAATTTTGATAGCATTTTGGGAACAAAATTACCAATCATTTTTAAATGGATATAGTTTACAATGTATATATAAGTATGGGGATCGAATCCAAGTAGCACAAGATTCCTATCTTGGGCCATGAGGGCTTGGTAAAGTTTGTTAAAATTATATGATTTAAAAAAGAAGTTTATACTCTACTTCTTACACATGATATTTGAGGGCCCATCTAACTGATACATTGAGGATTCATGAATGAACTACCTTAATATTATTTATATTGTGCCTCCTTGGTAGCCAAATTTAGTTACTACTTGGACAAACTCCCAATCCAACTTGACAAAATTCATTAATAGATCTTGAAAGATTACCTCTAACTGAGCAACTAGTCTTTTATAAACTTGGAGTGGGGCGTTCATGGACACCTTAACCTATGAAACTTGACTATTTCTCATAGTGGATTATGTATCTATTTTTATCACCACCTGAGCTCCATCCTTATTGGCCTTTAACAATATTTTTAGCATGACATAGTCAAAATAACCCTAGTAAACTCCAAACTCTCTTTTATCTAGCATATTTCCATCAAGGTGGAATAAAATAGTGATGTTGACCTATTTTAAGTAGGAAAATATTTATTCTTTCATTCTTCCAAAGGATCCACTACCATCTGTGTCATGTTTATCCATTATTCAATCTCTGCCTTCATGATCCTAGCATATGTTTGATATAGTCTTAGGTTTGAATTGGGAATAAGCTTTAATTTTGGGAATAACCCCTATGTATAATTAATTCTACCTTCATACACTTGATTTCAACTAGATAAATTCTATTTAAATATGCCTAGGTCCTTTCAAGATACACCTTGTTGTCCTCTAGAGTCTTGACCACTTATAGATCTAATAAAAGTTACATGAGCGAATTTTTAACTTATATAATTAGCTCTAAGTGAAGGTAACTCTTTAATTGTGTCTCTAGTGCTTAGATCTCTTATTTCATATCCTCCATTAAATTCATCAAATATCATGTGTATCCTAAAGCATAGAGATTAATTATTTATCCACTTTATCTTCTCTTGTGGTTTCCCTCACATTAGTAAGGGAGAATATGACTTATTGATTTTTATAGACCATAGGGTTCCCCTCCTAGATGAAATTATAGGTGAGCGTTCTCCTCATGTTCTACATGGTGTTTTTGAAGTCCTACTACCCATTAAGGTCACCCTACATAATCATATTAGGTTGTTACAACACCTTGGTGGGAGGTGTTATTGGGATGATGGAGATGGTTGTGATAGGAGGAATGGGGGAAAAAGAGGAAAAATGAATATGGAATCCTAAGGAAACATATGTGATTACCATTATATTTTGTTCAAGTTAACCTATGGGGCAATGAATACAAATAAAAGGGCATTTATAAGAAAGGAGGAAATTATCTAGTTAAAACTAAATCCATGAGAACCCAGGATGATAAAAAAGGGAAGCTTATAAATGATGTGGGGAGCCCCATGAGGTGGTGAAAGAGGAGAATTTGGAGAAATCCAACCCTAAATAGATGGTCAAAGATGAATTTCCTTCTAATTCTTTTGGGTGATCTTGCTTGGATCAAATTCATTTATTATAATAGAGGGAACAATAATGACAACGACCATGTAGATCAAGTGAGGAATCTATTGGTAAACTATAGGTGTCATTAAAATGGATTGAGTCACTTAATATATACACACTAGTGAACCTATTACTCAAATTGTAGTTGTGTTTGTTGTGTAGAGGACACTTGTAGGTATCTAGACATAAAAATAACTAGTGGGGTGATTATGAAGATCATTTCTTAGGTGATGGATGATGAAAATGAGAATGAAGAGGAAAGGAGGGTGTGCATGGTTAAGTATAGTGGCACTTGGGTGAATTATGTATGGGTTAAAATGATAAAATTGAGATGTACCACTTGAGTGGACTCTTGGGGAGTTAGGTGGTTCCATGATAGTGTGTTAGAAAGTGGAGGGAGTAAAGAAATGGGTTTTTATGGGTGTCAACTATTGGTCCCATTATTTAATTATCTATATGATAATACAAATATCAAAACTATGTGCCTATTAAACCTAAGGTTATGTTTTTAGGAGTTGAGATATTCTAGACTAAGCCACTTGGGGCTAAACTAATCGAGGTTGAGAAGTTTGAACCAAAGGAGGTGGAACCAAGGGTTTAGGGGTAGGAGCTTGAGGAAGATAAAATTAGTGAGGATAATATGTTGAGACTCCCTATATTTTTGTCTTGAAAATCTTGGGAAGTGTCCAAAAAATCCTCACCAGGATAAAACTGACATGGAAGATGCAAGGATAGCTTGGCTAGGTGGCCTAGGATGAACCTACGTTTTGTTCTTCTTCTTATTATTATTCTTTGCCTTATTTGGGGAAAACACATCTTGATCATCAGTCAAGTTTATATATATTTCATGCTCCTCATGGGTATGGTGTCCATAATTGATGTTTATTTGGGCCTATTGTTTGGATATATGAGTCTAAATGATGCCATACAAATCCTAGTCCTAATGTTTACCAAAACATAAGGCAAATGATTCCTTTCCTACCACCATCTTATATAGAGTGGGGTAAATATCTATATATGTGGTGTCTGATGATGATTGGGAGGGGTATTAGGCATTATTTTTGTGAATGATGTAATACCTAAAGATTCCCTTTACTATATAATTCATGATCTCTTGTTTAGCCAAGTAGTTTAGGACCTAATATAACATACAGATGGGATCTCTAAGAGTTCCTACCATTTGAATGATTATATCTTATTTTTATTTATAATAGTCCCCAATGGGATAAAGAGAGTCCATAATCTCATTTTATAGCTAAGGCATGGGTGTTTCATTTATGGCCATATAGACCATTAGGTATAATGACTCAGATATGTCTTAGATGTGGTTCTAATAATGGTTGCCATGTAGTTTGTAAAAAACTACAAGGACCATAGCACCTATAATAACCCATTATATAAAGGAAGAAGGTTTAAATGTGATCATTTCATATACTATGTCTACTAAATAGATCATCATGTATAAATTTCCTCTTCCCTAGTTATCTCCTACTATGTTGATCACATTGAAATTGATTACTACTCCAAGTTTAGGGACTTGTTCACCCTAGAGGATTATGTGGAGTATGGGATCCATAAAAGTTTGATGTGTAGCTAGTCACTTTCCCTAAATAATTGGTTGAGTAGTATAATTTCAACATAGATTACCTCCTTGAAAGTGTGAATGGTGTACACATTCACATTCATCTTGTTGACCCATTCATCATCGAGGTTCTCTACCTAGTCATTTAAGACATCATAAATTTGGTGAGTGTTAGTCCAAGTGGTCATCATATTTGAATAATAGATGACTATATACATTGGGAGGTTATAATAAGATTTTAAGTAACCTCCCTAGATGACTGTAATCTAATTATTAGAATTCACAGAGTAGACCATGTTGTGTACATGTATACACCCTAAATTGGTCAAGTAACCACACATATCATGTCTTTTCATAGTCCTTTAACAAGAGGATTTAACTAAAAAATATCAGTCTTATTCACATCTATCCATGTCTTTTTATCTGATTTGCGTTGGTCTTATTTCTTATCCTAGA
Organism: Torreya grandis; assembly: GCA_037957365.1. Lineage (NCBI taxonomy): Eukaryota > Viridiplantae > Streptophyta > Pinopsida > Cupressales > Taxaceae > Torreya > Torreya grandis. The sequence goes on from JARHVA010000920.1 coordinate 692,400, forward strand.
CACCTTTTTTACCATTCTTAGTCATTTTTAACCTTCCAGACTTAACCCTTACTAACCTAGGTTACTATTTCCATGCTTATTCCATCCCCCAAGTCCTAGACCCTTTACACAACAATTCCCAAATAGGAATACATTTATAAAACCTAGGGTGTCTAGTTTTTGGTGTTATTGTCTGAGAAAATTTGATTCCAATGGTTAGTTTCTCTCATAAGATGAGTCTTACCCCTTTTGTTTGATTTGTTCCTATGTTTCTGAATGTCAGCCAAATGTGAATAAAGATCCCAAATTTGAAATAACAAGTCTCCTATATAAAATAATACACAATGCATTTTATATCTAGAACTTATTACTTTGGTACATTAGACATAATAAAAATTAGTCAATAGTATAGCTCAACATTCTACATCACACATAGACTTGCATGCTTCGTCAAGGAGGGGCGTAGGCAAAATCCTTTCCTAAATATATTTCACATGTTTATTATGCATGTTCACTAAAGGATAACTACATTAAATATAAGACCCTATCTTGAGGGTTAATCTAGGTAGCAATCAAAATAGTAGGGGTTCTTGATTGAGCAAACATTCTTCCCCTAACCTATTTTTTCATCCTTTTTATTTTAATGTTTTCATTATTTACATGTGTGTATATGTTATAGGTATTAAATATTAAAATGGATTTATAGTGAGATTTGATGACTTTTAACCCTCAAAATTTGGTACATAGGCTCATATTGACCAGGTGAATAAAACCCAAAAAGCTTAGATCTTTAGTATAATAGTGTTAGGAAGGACTATAGAATTAGACACTAGGGTGCCCTATGTTTGATTCTCCTATCTAATAAAAAAATAGAAACCAAAATCAAATTCTTGAAAGTGTCTCAATCTTGCTCTTCCATTTCTATTTCTCTTCTATAATTATCAAATAAAATATATATTTTTCCCTATCAAAGTAGATTTTTATTATCATTTCATACCCTTATTATTTAGGATCTACACACTAGATTACCAAAAATAGTAAATCATTTGATGAACCCAACTTACTTAGGACAAATTTAAAACCCCAGGTACCCTTAGGTTTTTTCCTTCATAGTTTATGCAAAAATTACTTTACAAATTTCTATTTTTTGTATTAATTTTTATGCAATTATTCCATTTCAAGCATATATTTATAATTTAAATTATAGAAATAATTTTTAAAAATTCTAAAACCCTAGCTCAAAACTGTAGATTTCAAAACTAGGTCATCAAACACCAAGCAATTCCTCACAAATTTTATAAAACTATTTTGGAATGCTTACAAATTGATTACCTTGACAAAAAAAAATTTAAAATTTCAAAATTAGTAGTTTCTTTTGCAAAAAATTAATTTCCAAAATTTTAATTTTTGTATAAATATTTGTGCATTTATCTTATTTCAAATATTTTTTAGAATTTAAAATTATTGCATAATTTTGAAAAAATTCTAAAACCCTAGCTCAAAACGCTATATTTCCAATAAGTCCTAAGACCCTGAGTTTCCCTCCATTATAAATTTTAGAAATAAATTTAATTTTTTTTGAAATTGTTTAGTGTGCTGAAAATGTTTTCAAAATTTCTAAATTAGTAGTTATTTTGTGCAAAAATTCAATTTCAAATTTATGACTTTTGTATCAATTTTTTTGAAATTATCTTGTAGAAATTAATTTTAGAATTTAAATTATAACCATAATTTAAAAAAAATTTAAAACCTTAGATTCCTAAACTAGGTCTTCCACCTTCAAACCATTCATCCTTGTAATTTTTAAAAATTAATTTAGAAGTTTTTGCAAATTGTTTAGATAGTCACAAGTATTTTAAAATTTTCCATGTTAATAGTTATTATTGAATTTATTTGCTTAATAGTACTTCTTCATATTCTTTTTTGTGAAATAAATAAAATGGCCACTAAGGGACTTCTTACCTCTCATCCCATTGACAAATATCTTAATTTTTCACATAATTATGATAATAAGTGGAAAAATTTACAAAATTTCACATTAGCTAAAAGTGTGGAAAATGATTTTATTTACAATGAAGATAATTACTATTGTTTCAATGAGGAATATTATCATGCATATGAAAGTGATAGAGAAAAAAAAGTAGATGCATCTTCTCCTCTCAAACCTATCTCTTTCATCCCTTCTTCTAAAGAAAATATTTGTGATAAATGGGAAAAATAATTCTCACAACATTCTCAAATGTATAACACACAAAATAAACAAATTAGTAATGCACTTCCAAATAATCCTCTAATAGGTGATAATTTTCTTCCATGTGAACCTAATATCTCTCTCTTTTGATACTACTATGTTCAAAATACAACAATTTAAATGCAATTGAATCAAATTACCAAATCATAGTTCAAATGATGCATCTCATGAATGTTCAAATGATAACTCTCTTAATCTTACTTCTCATACTGTAAACGAATAAAATGTATACACTCCATACATGTGTATCAAAGATACACATGATATTCTAAATTCCAATGATAACCTATTGCATATTGGAAATGAATTAAATTCTTCTCTTACAACTCTCCCTAACAGTGATGGAAGTGATAATGAGTATGATAGTGAACATGAAAATGAATATGAGAGTGAAAGTGAATATGAAAATTATACTTCAAATTATAATATTCCAAATTAACAAAATTTAGATTGAGATAATGCATGGAATAATGATGAATATTATGCATGAAGTGAATAAGAAAATGCATCTCATGATTCTACCTCTTCTCTCACTCCTCCTCTCAAAAATATTGCACTTCCAAATGATGTCTCTACTTCTATGAATAATTCTATTTCCAATAATGCACATGTTGATGCTAATATTACATTTTCTACTGAATTATAATGTGATTCATAAAAACATAAATATATCAATTAATATCCCAAGCCACCCCTCACTGTAGTAGAACCCAATTCTCACTCTTCACCTAAAGAGAATGGTAACCCACATCCCTCTAGTGAGGTCCAAGTTACCATTACTCCCAAGGTTAAAGTGAGCACACCACCTTTTTATGATCTAATTGAAAAATGTATCATTCCCATGGTTAAAATTAATAATCAAATTCAATGATTAAATGAACCGCTTTAGGATACTAATGTAACATCCCAGGAGATCATTTCTTTGATGCATAAACTTGGTGAATTAAAACACCAAGTACATCTGCTTACCATGAAAAACAAAGATTAGAAGTCTTGTATGGGTGCCAATGATCTACATGGTAACCCTATTGCAAAGACATTCATAAAATCTTTATTACCTAAGAATTTCTAGATACCATCATTACCTCACTTTGATGGAATTAGAGATCCATTTGTATACCTTCAAGCCTTTTGAAAGGCTTTGCTATCTCATGTGAACCCGTTGATTCTACTCAAGTTATTCTAGCAAACATTAGTGGGGGAAGCATAGAATTGGTTCTTTCATCTACTCCCCATTGGTTCATTACACACATATGATGACTTAAAGGAGGCATTTCTCAATAATTACATCGTAAACATGGGCCCTCATGTTACATATGAGAAACTTGCCACATTACATCAAAATTATTCAAAGCCAATTAGCGAGTATATTTTAAAATTCAAGGCTCACATGTTAAGATAGATATAAAAATAATAAATCTATAGATTCAACATATATTTATTAAGGGGCTTTGCAAACCTTTACTCGAGCAACTACTAAATTAGACATAGTCTTCTTTCGGACATTTGTGTTATATAATTTTATCTTTGGAAAATAAATTAGGATTGATTGAGGTAGATTCAGTTGATCAGATCACTCTAGATTTCATAGCAGCACCTTCAGATACAACTCCTATCACTCAACATCTACCATGTCTTAGACAATATAGAAGACCACAATGAAAAAAGAAACTAGTCAAGAATAAAGAGTTAGTTTATAGAGCACAACCTATAGTCTACACTATAGATAAAAATACCAAATCACCACTATAGTTTGATTCAGAGTGGGATAGTCCATCTACCATATTATGATCACTACTAGATATGAGGTTAATCACATTAACTTCTACTCATCGATGAGATCCATGTTTCTTACATACATATCCACACCATCCTTTTTATAACTATCATCATATCTATGGACACAGATAATGACTTTTCTCGACTCAGAGATTACATTACTAGATGTGTTGATAATGGTATCATAACTTTCACATAGGGGAATATAGATATCCTCCATCATGGAACCCTAGACCTTATTCCTCCATGATTGAGTCATCCTATGAAATTCAATTACATGAATCATTGGTCACTCATCATGAGCATAATGTAGGTTTTAGGACAAAATCTCATAGGAGATGTCCTACTCCACCATCTCAAAAGGTTTGGAAACTAGTATAGTAATAATATCCTACATATAGTACCATAGTCTAAGGAATACATAATATAATTCCATATACATATCCAACAAAGTCACAAGCACCACAACAAAGTCCTACTCATCATAGATATTCAATATAACCAAGTTTTTATGGTCCTATCTCACATATCAATCCACTATAGTTAAGATTATATGAACCCCCATCACATGTTACGGTTCCATCTCAATCTATTACAGAGTCATATGTATCATAATAGGGGCCACATGGTTTAATTTCATATATAAATCCACTACAATTATGAATAAATGAGCCTCCTCCATAGCACACAACTTCAGTTGTACCTCTAGTAAGGTTGCATTTTTTAGATTCTCCATGTATATCTACAGTTAGTGTATAATAGGGAGTATCAAAAACAACATATGTTCCTATATATCATGAATAGTATGGGCATTTGTTTAGCTAGCCCTCAAGGTTTATATATTGATATAATACACACATACCTTTACTTAATAGGGCAAAGATGGAACCAAATGTCTAGCTAATCTTTACATTCTTGAGCCACTTTTAGGGAGGTGTGTTCCCATAGATCAGGTAATGTACAATTGGGGCATATTGATCTTTATGTAATATGATCTCTTGGTCCATTTGGTGTATAGTAATCCTTGCATTAATTTCAGTTACTAGTTGAGTAATACCCTATCCTCTAACCAACTTGATAGTTTTTAATTGTAAATTATACACCTACATATTTTAAATCCATATTCCTTTGCACTCACCTAGTTCATCTTATCTAAAAAATTATTTGATGGCTAGGTTTGGGATGATTGCATTAACCTTATTCCTAAAAAATATTGTACCTAAATGTTTTCACATCCTTCACTAGTGTATATGTGTTTTTGTTAAGTGTGGAATATTTTATTTGTACATATTTGAGATTGGTGCTCATGAAATTAATAGGATGTTCTTCTCCATCTAATATTTGTGTGACAAAGGTAGTGACAGTGTGCTTGGACGTGAATGGGTAAATTTAGAAATCTTGTGTATAGTCTAGACTAATCAACACTGGGGCTTGCATGATAAAATCTTTTATATTTTATAAAGACTTATTTGATTCAACATGCCACTCCAATTTTGCATCATGATTTAACATAGTGTTTATTGGCTATAAAATTTTATCAAATCCAAAAATGAACTTGTGAATAAAATTAATTTTTATGAAGAAAGCTTTTAATTATTTATTTTTATTAGTTAGATATAACTTAGAAATCACATTATTTATTTATTTATTGATAAAAATACCTTGCTTCATGATGATATGACTGATAAGTTTGCCTTCAGTGACATAAAACACACTTTTATTTAGGTTTGTAGAGATACCATACCTCATACACCTTTAAAATACCTTTTATAAGTGGCATATGTGATCTGATATATATTTCAAAAACATAGTCGAATCATCCATATAAATTATTATGCACTTGCCCATTAACCCTTCTAAAGTAAAATCCATCACCCCCTAAAATGTTGCATTGATATTGATTAGCCAAAATGACATTTATTTGTAGGTAAATATACCCCATTAGGTGATGAACGTAGGTTTGACATGATCTTTTAAATTGACTATGGCCTATTTATATCCTAATAATCCATCTAAGAAAGACATCATGTGGGATCCACTTAGTGTTTGGGTCACTTTATCAAGGGAAGTTAATGCATAATTATCTTTTTTTAAGCTTAGTTTAGGTTTTAAAAGTATATGCATAAGTATAATTATCCATTATTATTTTATATGAGCATTAAGTTTGTTACCTAGGCAGAGTGGAGAACTAGGAATATTATCCTAATAAAGAGTAATTTATGAACCTCTCTATGTTTTAAAGGATACATGATTAGGTTTAGAGGTATTTATATATACTTAACTGGTTTTTGACCTAGTTTGAGTGGAATCATATAATTAATTACCTTCATGTTGAAAATTTTGAGGTCTCCATAGGCCCAATTAAATACATATTTATATATTAACAGCAAATTTTGTAGCTACTCAATTTTGAGGTCCATCTAATCAGGGCCTACATTAATGGTTTGGGTTTTTTTTTATATAGATCCAAGGTTGATGATTTGACACTTTTATCTCTAAAATGTAGGTTTATTCATTTTGGGTTTGGGGCCTAGTGTGTCAAATGCTCTTTCTAGTTAAATCAAACCTTTTGAGATTCAATTTCCATGAACATTGAGGATCATATCCTTATCAAGTTTGGTTCTAGGTTTGTTTATACCTTATTTGTCAATTACCTAGGCTAAAAATACCCTAACATTGTTAATAAATTGGATAATATACTGATCATCCTCAAACACCTATAAATTCATCTAATTTTCTAGGATGAATGGACAAGGAACTAGTTCCACATAGAACTCATACAACTTAGTGTCATCTAGGGGATTTAAGTTCATGACTGAGGAAGCTAAAATAATAATAACCTAGTTTTCTTTCATTGGGTTATGGATGACATTGAATGAACCAAATAACTTGATCAAATCTTAGGCCCTATGTTTATATCTCTTGAGATATGATAATTTGCACTAAAATTTATTGTTAACCTAGTTGAACACTTTCTTAGAGTCATTAAATAATATCATTCATTTTTACTTATGTTTTAACACAAATTTAAAATTTAGGATTAATTCCTCATACTCTGTTATATTGTTTGTATATGGGAATTATAATCTATATGAAGCTAGGTGTTTATTTCTTTGGGGTTTACTATTAAAACACTGGATCCATTTCCTTATTTAGAATAGGAACCATAAACATATAGGGACCACAAGCCTAGCAAGTGTAGTTCATCATATTTTTTATATTTAGTAGGCTTTATGATTAGTGTATAAATTCTTAATTGTAAAGATACTAGGTTCACTTTCTCATTGATTGCATTGTATTTAGTTATTATGTGTTTCATGCAAGGTTATCTATCCACTCTAATTTTATTGGCTACACCTATTTAGGGTAACCACATATGAGATAATTATGTGTCCATGTACATATTTAATGTTTTTATCTAGTCCCTACTGAGGAGTATGTGATGGGCTTCAAGAATCTCTACCACCTAGAATTCTATGAACTATTGAATCCTATGATTAGATTATAATTGCATGTGGATATTTAGAAGATAAACCACTTATTAAAACTCTAATTTATCTATCTAAACCACCATCTTCTCTGATTTGATACGAAATAAACCATTATTCTGATAAATGTTTGATGATATTATGCTTGTTGAGGCTCTCAAGTCCACTAGGTAGTTAGGTAATTTATTCCCAAAGAACCTAATGGTTAGGAGGAAGGGAAGTAATTTATTCTTATTTTTATGGATGAGTACATTGGTATGATCCATTTTATGCTTAGTTTGGGTTGGTGGTGATGAATTTTTAGTTAGGGATTTCAACAAAAGATCATGTTTCTTAGTGATATAAACAAGTTCATGAAGCATGATGTTTTCTTTAATCTTCTTCATGTATTATAATAAGCTGTATCCCATATTTTTTTAGACTAGTGGGGTTAATATAAGAGCTTTTGGTTCACGATGTTTTATATGTGGAGGGTCATTCCTGGTATTCTAATTAGGTGTGGTTGTACTGTTGTTTGAGGAGTTGAAGTAGTAAGGATTTGTTGTGGTTAATAATTACTCAGGGAATAATTTCTACTTTGAGACTTTTATAATGTATGAACATCACTATTACTCTCCTCTAATACATTTTATTCATGTCTATGAAAATCCATAGTTTCTAGCACTATGGTTATGATATGGGTTCTACCCAATTTTAGTGTTTTCAAGTTATTTGGGAACCACCTCATACTCCTCCATTTCTCTATAGATTATCTCAAAGGCATTAAATAACTCTATAAAGTGAATTTCCATATGTGAAACAATGCTATGCACTTTATAACAGTTAAGCATGGCTATTTCATAGATGTTAATTTCTGATAGCCTATTAGGAGAGGGATTTGGTTGATTGTGAGGATGAATATAATTTATATTTTATCTTTGATAGGTAAATGTTCTATTTGAAATTTCATCATTTTAGCTACCCATTTGTATTCATAGACCAAGGACGTAATTACTTAGTTTTTGGATCATTCACTACATAGCATCCAAATCATTTTTAGTAGACTCGTAAGATATAATCTGGGTGTTGATAGCTATTACCAATGTCACTTAATGTTACAATGAAGGATCCTATTCACTATTTACTAGGTTAAGAAAACTAAGGTGTTGGTTTGGTAAACATGAATCAAAGTGACCTAGTTCATTATGGGTAGTAGCTAAATCATTAGAATATTATAGTTTATTTTGGGAAACAAGTTCAATAGTGGCATCTACAGTAAAACATTCAAGATAAGACACATTATTTGAATTTGAGGGATTAATTTTCTATCAAATTTTATGGATTCAACATTAACCAGGGGTGAGTCAACTATATGGGAGTCTCATATCAAGAATATGGCCATCTATGGATCTAAGGCATTCTTGTATATCTCAAGTTCCATTCAGGTGTTAGTCTAGTAAGGCATGGTGAATTGACTATAATTTTTTTGAAACATATCATTGAATTTTTTGGCATGATAATGGGTTTACCATTTAATGAAAGATAACTAATTGTAGAGGATGATAGGGTTAATAACTTACCCAAATTGGGCCAATAAATAACTAATAAACTGATCCCAACCTATGATTCAATTTTCAAAGAGCTTAAAGACTACTCATAGGCTAAATCCATCAAAGTGGAGGAGTATCCTACTTGTTACATCTCATGTTTCATATTGAGAAGTCTTAGGGTAGTATTGTATGAGGTCACATTCTCTTTACTCATTCATCCTACACTAGGAGTAATGTAGGGAAGGTATTTTTCTAGGTTTCTAAGTAAGTCATGGACAATAATGGGAATATTGGTAATTGACCCAACTAACTAAGGAACTTGGAGGGCCATTATGGGTGGTATATTTAGGGTATACTAAGAGGATGATCTAGTGGAATCAAATACCAATTTGGTTTTAGGTCTACCAAGTCTAAACCACCTATGAAACTGCATAGATGAAATAACTAATCTACTACAATAGGACCTAGCTCTAGTAATAGGTGTACTATGTTCTAGGTTGTTTTAAAAATAATAAAATAGTTAAAAACATAACCAATAACAATAATAAACCAAATATAATATCTATTTGATGACATATGTTCTTACTATTACTGATATGTAAATTTTAAAATAGATTCAACCCCCCAAGAACTAGTGATTATCGACTCAAAAATCTCTTTTGCCTATGTGGAAATTCATGATATTGAGTGCTTAAAAGAGGAAATAAAGAGAAAATAAATAGGATAAAGTATCCACTCATTAATTTTAGGATTAATGCTAGTTTAATCTAAGGACTAAGTAGTTTAACCTTTTATACTTAGAGACTAGTAATTGTCAACACTAGAGGTTTAATATGTGTGACATTACACTTTGATTTCACTATCAATTAAATAAAATTATATTAAATTTAATAATGATTCATGTATTACCAATTTATAAAGTAGGAAAATTATTTGGGGATTAAAATAGACTATAAAATAGGGCAAGGTAGGGCATGGAAGAGTGTTTCAAATCCTAAAATATGTTAATGCTTCAAGAATCGAGCCAAGTTACCTGACACAATTATTTTAGTATGTGATGAGTTTCAACAAGGTTTTTAAATAGATTTCACACAAGGGAAGAATTCTAAGGAAAAAAAGGATGCTTAATTCATAAACCTGCACTAAATATCAATTGTCAAAGAGCCTATAGTAAGCAACACATAGGTCCTTTAAACATGATTTGTTAATAGAGAAATAGGTTACTAAAGATGGGAAGGAAAATGAGAAAGGGTTTATGAATGGGATAGAATATAACAATATTATATAACCACTACATTAATTTTATAATAAATCACTTGTTCAATCCTTTAACACTAGCATTCATTAAGAACTAGAAATGATTGACACATTAGTAAATGAACAACTAGTTTAATAGAAAATAGGGGATTATATTCATAAAAAAATGAGTAACTTTAAAAGATTACCAATCATGTTATAAATTCAAAGTACAAATGATGAAGGAAAAGTATGTATAATCCTGACTTAATTTTGATAGCATTTTAGGACCAAAATTACCAATCATTTTTAAACGGATATAGTTTACAATTTATAGATAAGTATGGGGACCAAATCCAAGTAGCACAAGATTCCTATCTTGGGCCATGAGGGCTTGGTAAAGTTTTTTAAAATTATATGATTTAAAAAAGAAGTGTATACTCTACTTCTTACACATGATATTTGAGGGCCCATCTAACTGATACATTGAGGATTCATGAATGAACTACCTTAAAACTATTTAGACTGTGCCTCCCTGGTAGCCAAATGTAGTTACTACTAGGTCAAACTCCCAATCCAGCATGACAAAATTCATTAATGGATCTTGAAAGATCAACTTTGACTAGGCCACTAGTCTTTTATAAACTTGGAGTGGGGAGTTCATGGACACCTTAACCTCTGAAACTTTACTATTTCTCATAGTGGATTATGTATCTAGTTTTAGCACCACCTGAGCTCCATCCTTGTTGGCCTTTAACAAGCTGTTTATCATGACATAGTCAAAGTAACCCTAGTAGACACCAAAGTCTCTTTTATCCAGCATATTTCCATCAAGGTGGAATAAAATAGTGATGTTGACCTATTTTAAGTAGGAAAATATTTTTTCTTTCATTCTTCCAAGGGATCCACTACCATCTGTGCCATGTTTATCCATTCTTCAATATCTACCTTCATGATCATAGCATATGTTTGATATAGTCTTAGGTTTGAATTGGGAATAAGATTTAATTTTAGGAATAGCCCTTGTGTATAATTAATTCTACCTTCATACACTTGATTTCAACTAGATAAATTATATTTAAATATGCCTAGGTCCTTTCAAGATACACCTTGTTGTCCTCTAGAGTCTTGAGCACTTATAGATCTAATAAAAGTTACATGAGGGAATTTTTAACTTATATAATTAGCTCTAAATGAAGGTAACTCTTTAATTGTGTCTCTAGTTCTTAGATCTCTTATTTCATATCCTCCATTAAATTCATCAAATATAATGTGTATCCTGAAGCATAGAGATTAATTATTTATCCACTTTATCTTCTCTTATGGTTTCCCTCACATTAGTAAGGGAGAATATGACTTATTGATTTTTATAGACCATAGGGTTTCCCTCCTAGATGAAATTATAGGTGAGGGTTCTCCTCATGTTCTACATGGTGTTTTTGAAGTCTTACTACCCATTGAGGTCACCCTACATAATCAAATTAGGTTGTTACAACACTTTGGTGGGAGGTTTTATTGGGATGATGGAGATGGTTGTGATAGGAGGAATGGGGGAAAAGGAGAAAATATGAATGTGGAATCATAAGGGAACATACGTGATTACCATTATATTTTGTTCAAGTTATCCTATGGGGCAATGAATCCAAATAGAAGTGCATTTATAAGAAAGGAGGAAATTATCTGGTTAAAACTAAATCCATGAGAACCCAGGATGATAAAAAAGGGAAGCTTATAAATGATGTGGGAAGCCACATGAGGTGGTGAAAGAGGAGAATTTGGAGAAATCCAAACCTAATTAGAAGGCCAAAGATGAATTTACTTCTTATTCTTTTGGGTCATCTTGCTTGGATCAAATTCATTTATTACAATAGAGGGAACAATAATGATAGAGGCCATGCAGATCAAGTGAGGAATCTATTAGTAAACTATGGGTGTCTTTAAAATGGATTGATTCACTTAATATATACACACTTGTGAAATTATTACTCAAATTTTAGTTGTGTTTGTTGTGTAGAGGACACTTGTAGGTATCTAGACCTAAAAATAACTAGTGGGGTGATTATGAAGATCATTTCTTAGGTGATGGATGATGAAAATTAGAATGAAGAGGAAAGGAGGGTGTGCATGGTTAAGTATAGTGGCACTTGGGTGAATTATGTAGGGGTTAAAATTAGAAAAGGGGGATGTACCCCTTGAGTGGACTCTTGGGAAGTTAGGTTGTTCCATGATAGTGTGTTAGAGAGTGGAGGGAGTAAGGAAATGGGTTTTTATGGGTGTCAACTATTGGTCCCATTATTTAATTATCTCTAGGATAATAAAAATATCAAACCTATGTGCCTATTAAACCTAAGGTTATGTTTTTAGGATTTGAGATATTCTAGACTAAGCCAGTTGGGGCTAAACTACTTGAGGTTGAGCAGCTTGAACCAAAGGAAGTGGAACCAAGGGTTGAGGGGTAGGTGCTTGAGGAAGATAAAATTAGTGATGATAATATTTTGAGACTCCCTATATTGTTCTCTTGAAAATCTTGGGAAGTGTGCAAAACATCCTCACTAGGATAAAACTGACATGGAAGATGCAAGGATAGCTTGGCTAGGTGGCCTAGGATGAACTTACATTTCTTTCTTCTTCTTCTTCTTCTTATTCTTTGCCTTATTTGGGGAAAAAACATCTTGATCATCAGTAAAGTTTAGATATATTTCATTCTCCTCATGGGTATGGTGTCCATAATTGATTTTTATTTGGGCCTAGTGTTTGGATATATGAGTCTAGATGATGCCATACAAATCCTAGTCCCAATGTTTACCAAAACATAAGGCAAATGAGTCCTTTCCTACCACCATCTTATATAGAGTGGGTAAATATCTATATATGTGGTGTCTAATGATTATTAGGAGGGGTATTAGGCATTATTTTTTTGAATGATTGAATACCTAAAGATTCCCTTCACTATACAATTCATGATCTCTTGTTTAGCCAAGTAGTTTAGGACCTAATATAACATACAGATGGGAGCTTTGAGAGTGCCTACCATTTGAATGATTATATCTTATTTTTAGTTATAATAGTCCCCAATGGGATAAAGAGAGTCCATAATCTCATTTTATAGCTAAGGCATGGTTGTTTCATTTATGGCCATATAGACCATTAGGTATAATGACTCACATATTTCCTAGATGAGGTTCTAATAATGGTTACCATGTAGTTTGTAAAAGACTACAAGGACCATAGCACCTATAATAACCCATTATATAAAGGAATAAGGTTTAAATGTGATCATTTAATATACTATGTCTACTAAATAGATCATCATGTAGAAATTTCCTCCTCCCAGTTATCTCCTACTATGTTGATCACATTGAAATTGATCACTACTCCAAGTTTAGGGACTTGTTCACCCTAGAGGTTTATGTGGAGTAGGGGATCCATAAAATTTTGATGTGTAGATAGTCACTTTCCCTAAATAATTGGTTGAGTAGTATAATTTTAACATAGATTGCCTCCTTGAAAGTGTGAATGGTGTACACATTCACATTCATCTTATTGACCCATTCATCATCGAGGTTCTCTACCTAGTCATTTAAGACATCATAAATTTGGTGAGTGTTAGTCCAAGTGGTCATCATATTTGAATAATAGATGACTATATACATTGGGAGGTTATAATAATATTTTAAATAACCTCCCTAGATGACTATAATCTAATTATTGGAAGTCATAGAGTAGACCATGTTATGTACATGTATACACCCTAATTTGGTCAAGTAACCACACACATCATCTCTTTTAATAATCATTTCATATGAGGCTTTAACTAAAGAATATGAGTCTTATTCACATCTATCCATGTCTTTTTATATAATTTGCCTTGGTCTTATTTCATATCCTAGACACCTTTTTTACCATTCCTAGTCATTTTTAACCTTCCAAACTTAACCCTTACTAACCTAGGTTACTATTTCCATGCTTATTCCATCCCCCAAGTCCTAGACCCTTTAGACAACAATTCCCAAATAGGAATACATTTCTAAAATCTAGGGTGTCTATTTTTTGGTGTTATTGTCTGAGAAAATTTGATTCCAATGGCTAGTTTCTCTCATAAGATGAGTCTTACCCCTTTTCTTCGATTCGTTCCTATGTTTCTGAATGTCAGCCAAATGTTAATAAAGATCCCAAATTTTAAATAACAAGTCTCCTATATAAAATAATACACAAGGTATTTTATATCTAACACTTACTACATTGGTACATTAGACATAATAAAAATTAGTCAATAGTATAGCTCAACATTCTAAATCACACATAGACTTGCATGCTTCGTCAAGGAGGGGCGTAGTAAAAATCCATTCCTAAATCTATTTCACTTACTGATTATGCATGTACACTAAAGGATAACTACATTAAATATAAGACCCTATCTTGAAGGTTAATCTAGGTAGCAATCAGAATAATAGGGGTTCTTGATTGAGCAATCATTCTTCCCCTAACCTAGTTTTTTCAACCTTTTTTTATTTTGATGTATTCATTATTCACATGTGTGTATATGGATATAGGTATTTAATATTGAAATGGATTTATAGTGAGATTTGATGACTTTTAACCATCAAAATTTAGTACACAGGCTCATATTGACCAAGTGAACAAAACCCAAAAAGCTTAGATCTTTAGGACAATAGTGTTAGGAAGGACTATAGAATCAGACACTAGGGTGACCTATATTTGATTCTCCTATCTAATAAAAAAAAGAAACCAAATTCAAATTCCTGATAGTGTCTCAATCCTGCTCTTCCATTTCGAGTCTCAAAATCCTTTATTTTAGTACAAATCTAGATAAGTTAATTTCTATTTCTCTTCTATAATTATCAATTAAAATCTATATTTTTCCCTATCAAAGTAGATTTTTATTATCATTTCAAACCCTTATTATTTATCACCTACACACTAGATTACCATAAATAGTAAATCATTTGGTGAACCCAACTTACTTAGAACAAATTTAAAACCCCGGGTACCCTTAGGTTTTTTCCTTCATAGTTTATGCAAAAATTACTTTAAAAAATTATATTTTTTGTATTAATTTTTATGCAATTATTACATTTCAAGAATATATTTATAATTTAAATTATAGAAATAATTTTTAAAATTTCTAAAACCCTAGCTCAAAATCGTAGATTTCAAAACTAGGTCATCAAACACCAAGCAATTCCTCACAAATTTTAGAAAACTATTTTGGAATGTTTACAAATTGATTACCTTGACAAAAAAATTTAAAATTTCAAAATTAGTAGTTTCTTGTGCAAAAATTTAATTTCCAAAATTCTAATTTTTGTATAGATATTTGTGCATTTATCTTATTTCAAATATTTTTTAGAATTTAAAATTATTGCATAATTTTGAAAAAAAATTAAAACCCTAGCTCAAAACGCTATATTTCCAATAAGTCCTAAGACCCTGAGTTTCCATCCATTATAAATTTTAGAAATAAATTTAAATTTTTTTTGAAATTGTTTAGTGTGCCAAAAATATTTTCAAAATTTCTAAATTAGTATTTATTTTGTGCAAAAATTCAATTTCAAATTTATGACTTTTGTATCAATTTTTGTGCAATTATCTTGTTGAAATTAATTTTAGAATTTAAATTATAGCCATAATTTTAAAAAATTATAAAACCTTATATTCCTAAACTAGGTCTTCCACCCCCAAACCATTCATCCTTGTAATTTTTATAAAATAATTTAGAATTTTTTGCAAATTGTTTAGATAGTCACAAGTATTTTAAAATTTTCCATGTTAATAGTTATTATTGCATTTATTTGCTTAATAGTACTTCTTCATATTCTTTTTTGTGAAATAAATAAAATGGCCACTAAGGTACTTCTTACCTCTCATCCCATTGACAAATATCTTAATTTTTCACATAATTATGATAATAAGTGGACAAATTTACAAAATTTCACATTAGCTAAAAGTGTGGAAAATGATTTTATTTACAATGAAGATAATTACTATTGTTTCAATGAGGAATATTATCATGCATATGAAAGTGATAGAGAAAAAAAAGTAGATGCATCTTCTCCTCTCAAACCTATCTCTTTCATCCCTTCTTCTAAAGAAAATACTTTTGATAAATGGGAAAAATAATTCTCACAACATTCTCCTATGTATAACACAAAAAATAAACAAATTAGTAATGCACTTCCAAATAATCCTCTAACAGGTGATAATTTTCTTCCATGTGAACCTAATATCTCTCTCTTTTGATACTATTATGTTCAAAATACAACAATTTAAATGCATTTGAATAAAATTAACAAATCATAGTTCAAATGATGCATCTCATGAATGTTCAAATGATAACTCTCGTCATCTTACTTCTCATTCTGTAAATGAAAAATATGTATACACTCCATACATGTGTATCAAAGATACACATGATATTCTAAATTCCAATGATAACCTATTGCATATTGGAAATGAATTAAATTCTTATCTTACAACTCTCCCTAACAGTGATGGAAGTGATAATGAGTATGATATTGAACATGAAAATAATATGAGAGTGAAAGTGAATATGAAAATTATACTTCAAATTCTAATATTTCAAATTAACAAAATTTAGATTGAGATAATTCATGGAATAATGATGACTATTATGCATGTAGTGAAGAAGAAAATGCATCTCATGATTCTACCTCTTCTCTCACTCCTCTCAAACATAATGCACTTCCAAATGATGTCTCTACTTCTATGAATAATTCTATTTCCAATAATGCACATGTTGATGCTAATATTACATTTTCTACTCAATTATAATGTGATTCATGATAACATAAATATATCAATGAATCTCCCAAGCCACCCCTCACTATAGTAGACCCCAATTCTCACTCTTCACCTAAAGAGAATGGTAACCCACATCCCTCTAGTAAGGTTCAAGTTACCATTACTCAAAAGGTTAAAGTGAACACACCTCCTTTTTATGATCTAATTGAAAAATATATCATTCCCATGGTTAAAATTAATAATAAAATTCAATGATTAAATGAACCACTTCAGGATACTAATGTAACGTCCTAGGAGATCATTTATTTGATGCATGAAGTTGGTGAATTGAAACACCAAGTACATCTCCTTACCATGGAAAAAAAAGAATACAAGTCTTGTATGGGTGCCAATGATCTACATGGTAACCCTATTGCAAAGACATTCATAAAATCTTTATTATCTAAGCATTTCTAGAGACCATCATTACCTCACTTTGATGGAATTGGAGATCCATTTGTATACCTTCAAGCCTTTTGAAAGGCTTTGCCATCTCATGTGAACCCGTTGATTCTACTCAAGTTCTTATAGCAAACATTAGTGGGGGAAACATAGAATTGGTTCTTTCATCTACTCCCCATTGGTTCATTACACACATATGATGACTTAAAGGAGGCATTTCTCAATAATTACATCATAAACATGGGCCCTCATGTTACATATGAGAAACTTGCCACATTACATTAGAATTATTCAAAGCCAATTAGCGAGTATATTTTAAAATTCAAGGCTCACATGTTAAGATTGATATAAAAATAATAAATCTAGAGATTCAACATATCTTTATTAAGGGGCTTTGCAAACCTTTACTCAAGCATCTACTAAATCAGACATAGTCTTCTTTCAGACATTTGTGTTATATAATTTTATCTATGGAAAATAAATTATGAGTGATTGAGGTAGATTCAGTTGATCAGATCACTCTAGATTTCATAGCAGCACCTTCAGATACAACTCCTATCACTCAACATCTACCATGTCCTAGACAATATAGGAGACCACAACGAAAGAAGAAACTAGTCAAGAATAAAGAATCAGTTTATAGAGCACAACCTATAGTCTACACTATAGAAAAAAATACCAAATCACCACTATAGTTTGATTCAGAGTGGGGTAGTCCATCTACCATATTATCATCACTACTAGATAGGAGGTTAACCACATTAACTTCTACTCATCATTGAGATCCATGTTTCCTACATACATATCCACATCAACCTTTTTATAACTATCATCATATCTATGGACACATAGATAATGACTTTTCTGGATTCAGAGATTACATTACTAGATGTGTTGATAATGGTATCATAACATTCACATAGGGGGCATATAGATATCCTCCATCATGGAACCCTAGACCTTATTCCTCCATGATTGAGTCATCCTAGGACATTCCATTACATGAATCATTGGTCACTCATCATGAGCATAATGTAGGTTTTAGGACAAAATCTCATAAGAGATCTCTTATTCCACCATCGCAAAAGGTTTGGAAACTAGTATAGTAATAATATCCTACATATAGTACCATAGTCTAAGGAATACATAATATAATTCCATATACATATCCAGAAAAGTCACAAGCACCACAACAGAGTCCTACTCATCAGAGATATTCAATATAACCAAGTTTTTATGGTCCTATCTCACATATCAATCCACTATAGTTAAGATTATATGAACCCCCATCACATGTTACAGTTCCATCTCGATCTATTACATAGTCATATGCATCACAATAGAGGCCACATGGTTTAATTTCATGTAGAAATCCACTATGATTATGAATAAATGAGCCTCCTCCATAACACACAACTTTAGTTGTACATCTAGTAAGGTTGCATTTTTTAGATTCTCCATGTATATCTACAGTTAGTGTATAATAGGGAGTATCAAAAACTACATATGTTCCTATATAGCATGAATAGTATGGGTATTTGTTTAGCTAGCCATCAAGGTTTATATAGTGATAGAATACACACCTACCTCTACTTAATAGGGCAAAGATGGAACCAAATGTCTAGCTAATATTTACATTCTTGAGCCACTTTTGGGGAAGTAATATGCACATAGTGATATCTTACATCCCCCTACTAATAACTAACATTCCTAATTACCTTTAACTATCCATATCCCAAAACCTACTTATCAAAGTATAGATCCAACCAAATCAACTAATTCAAACCATTTACCAATCTCAAATTAACTCAACTTATCTAATTAAGTTACCAATCTCAAAATCTAAAACTTACTTATATCCTACTTCTAAACCAATTTATTTTACCAATTACAAAAACCAAAAAAATTATCACTTACATATGATTACAAATCAAACATCAACATCAAATCAACTATTTTAAATCAAAACATTATAATACTAGTATATTCTATAATCCATTACATGAATGTGAGTAAACCCAAACTCAAACTAGTATCTCTCTATATATAACTAGGTTTTTAAATCTATATACATTGTATCAAATACAATCAATCATGAATGGGTATCATGCCCTCACTCTCAGTCTCACTCTCTCCTCTAGTACTAGTCCCATAATCTAGTCTAGCGCTCAATGTCACCACACCTCATTGAGCTCTTGAATGTCTCTTATGTTAACTATCTCACTCTCATAACTGACCATGCTCCTCACACATGTTTTCATATTTTTTTTAAAGATCTATATAATCATCCACAATCTTTGTGCTCACCATGCCACAATCAAGTTGAGGTATCCTATGCCTATCCAAATCCACTTTTATCTCATCTCTCTCTATTGCTACCCTAACATATGCAATTTTAGATATAGTAGCCCTATCAAGCAAATGAACATAAACACCAAATTTAACCATTGCTCTCTCTATCAAACCCTACTCCACCACATCATTAATAACATGTCATGTGATCTCTTAGAGTGTTTACTCAATGATGGTCTCCTAAAACTCATCATCTCCCCTCCCCACCCCAATAGGTGCCTCATCTTATATACCTCCCACTCCACCTACATGTATAATAATTACAACACTACATTAGATATTACTCTAAAATCAAACTAGAGCACAAACATAGGCACAATTGAATGCAATCATGGCTTACCTCCTACCATCTAGATCAGTTCCAAATCCTCATAAAAAAGAACATCCACTCCATCAATATGATACAATGGAGCCCATTGATGCCCAACTCACCATGAAGTATATGCCTCAATACATCCCATGTCATATACATCAGGAATATCTATAGCCACATCTCACACATCCAAAGGTAATGGAACCAACTCATCCTTGGTGGGTCTCATACAATCTCCTACTCTCATTGGTGCCTATGCACTCCTTAACCATACCCTTGTTATAAGAGGAACATATTATTAAACTCCAAACTACCTAGTTATGTGATCATACTAAAAGTGCTCATACACTCCAATGTAATGATCATGTATCCAATAACTAACCCTCATATATCTCAACTACACTCCATCCTCCTCCCACCTAGGGTATCCTCTATAAATCCTCCATATGATATCATAGGCCTCCAATTTATCCAAAACTTATCTATACTTATATATCCTTGGAGACCTGATATCTAATAAACTCATCCACCACTCCTCATATAGTTGTGGAGGTGCACAACTCTCCCTTAGCAATCCAATTAGTCACACAACTATTATGTTCTCATAAGCCTAAAAATGCAATAAAGTAGCCACACCCATACCACAATTGAATGACTCTTATGTAAATCTATATAAATCTTTGTATAAATGGGAAATCGTATTCCTACCCCCATGAAAAATAGTACCATATATCTCAACACTATGAACCACTCTATGAATCCTATAGGTAATAAAGACTCCACTACCATCGACTTTAACAAATGAAACCAATAACATAGCTAACCACTTCTAAAGGTGCATAACACTCAAATACATAATAACAAACAATAATACATCACTATCACTACCTCTTTGATGTGTAATTGAAGGCACACTAACAAAATATAAGTATGCATGATCAATGACATCAACACCCATATCATCCTATAATGTCATATATTTCCTACTAGCTAGAAAATGCAAAATATGATACACATCCTCTAGGGTCATAGTGATCTCCCCTATAATAAGTTAGAATGTATAGGTGTCTACATTCCACCTCTCACATAAGGTGGTGATCAAATGCCTATCCCATTACATAGTACCTAGGTCACATACATGACCCAATCCTACTCTATCTATCATGACTCTCTCATTAGTCGACTAGGGTAACATCCTCAATGTCTCCATCACTTGGCCTCTATGAAATTCTCTCATCTACACCTTACCCTATAAATATATGAAAAAAAACATATATATCAATCAATCATGCCATTAAAAATATTCAAACCACACAACAACATGAAAACAACTTAGAAACTAAAAAAACTATCCTCAATGTACACTAGTCCTGTAAGACACTAGCATTGGCTAATAACACCAAAACTTGGATAGAAACAATGCATCTTCGAAAATAGTGCCACCTCTAGGAATAGAGTGATAAAAAAATCTAAAAACTTTTTACACCACTTAAAATAGATTAATAATGATAAATAGAATATTTTAAATAGGCAAAAACTAGGTACTTTTGTTACTCACTAGGGTAATCTCTCTATCAGACTAAATCTAGGGTACCATTTGCTCAAAATGGTTCATAGAAGGTGATCATCTCCTAGGAATTTTATCACTCTATATCTATAATATCTTAAATTATTCAATGCAAAAATGAACCCAAAGTCAATCAAAATTCCCATATCAACCAACATTTTTATTCAAAAGCAAAACACCATTTTACCCATAACTAGAACCCCATAGCTCCATTTTATAAACCATTTTGTTTAATGGAATCATGATAATGATACCTTTGAAATAAAATATGCCTTGATATATCATTACATCATATATATAATACACACATCCCTATACCTCTTTTAAACCCCAACATACAAATTGGTACCTACCAATCAAAAACTTGCTCAAACAACCTAGCCAAATCAATCAACTTTTCAATCCATTTAGTTTAATACCACTTCATTTTCCTATCAAATTATGAATGTTTATAATCTATAATATAACCACACATAATATTTGGACCTAACCAATCAATAACACATTTCAATCCTAGTAATATAACTTTTTAATCAATTCAAACTATACGAACCTTATTCCTATTCATATGCCACTAGTCATCACTTTTGGCTAAACCTCCTTTATCACAAGATATCATCCCTCTCCCCAAAAAGGGGAAATAATTCATAATATCTCTACAAATTACCTATTATCCCTATCCACTCTTATAGGTAAATACACCTTAGTTCTCACACCTTAAGTAGTCAGATGATCAGATTCTACTTAGATCAGTCAAAACATATAATGATTTAGACTACATGGGTCACTCAACATGGTTTTTACACCTCCAAAATATAGATTATTAGCATTAATTAGTATAGATTGGTCAAGATTATATAGTTATTTATTTTATGTGGGTCACTTAGTATCACTCAGACATCAAGAGGGATATACCATAATTTTACAAATACATAGACTATTCAGATACATTGGTTCAAATTATATGGACTCACAGTGACTTTGATATAGGCTCAAACTCAGATACCAAATTTGGGGGGATGTGCATTATGGAATGTATCATAGACATAGCTTCATATAACATGACATAGTTATTGGACTAGATAGCATATTATAGGCATAGTGTAGAGCACATTTTTTGATCTCTAGTTTTACACATGGGACATGACATAATAGATCATGTCACATGTAGTTATATAGATTTATAGATTATCCAAACACACCACTCACATACCATATTTTTAAGAATGACATAAATGATCATGTTCTTTAGCATCCAAGATTATACATATTGTAATGGCAAGATAGGCCATTCTCTTCTTACACATTTACTAGAGTTTTCATATTACATCCATGCATACCTAGTTTGTCACTAGGTTAGACCATATGATCATTTTTATTTGTTAGTCCATAGAATTACTAAGACATAGGATTTTATGCAGGATAGAGGGAAGACATTCATTTTAGACCTCTAAGCACTTCTCATTTCCAATTCATATTATTTAGAGCGGGGGCATGATAGATAATGCTCTTCACAGCATACAAATTTGATACACACATTCCAGATTACATTATTTATTGTGGGATCAAGGTTAGACATTAGTTTTGTGCCTTTGATTATTTCTAATTTCTCATTCATATTTAGTACAAGGGGTATCCATTACATGGATTCCTTTTATCTCTAAGCACTATTTAGATTTAGTATAAGGAGCATCTATTACATGGACTCCTTATTTCTTTATGCACTATTCAGATTCAGTATAAGGGGAATATATTACATGGATTCCTTCTTTTTATAGGCACTATTTAGTTCTCCATACACTTCCTTGGCTAGGAAGTTAGATCTTTTTTAGTATACTTATCTCCATACAGGTAAGTTCAGGTACACATCTTTTCTTTTTTCTTTTACTCTAGTAATTCATTTCATTGCATCACTATATTAAAAGGGGACAAATTTATACACCCTAAATTGGTCAAATAACCACACATATCATGCATTGTCATAGTATTTTCATAAGAGACTCTGACTAGAGAATAGGAGTCTTATTCACATCTAGCCATGTCTTTTTGTTTGATTTGCCTTGGTCTTATTTCATAACCTAGCCACTTTTTTTACCATTCCAAATCATTTATAACCTTATATAATTAACCCTTACTAACCTAAGTTACTCTTTCCAATCTTATTCCATCCCTCTAGGTCCTGGACCCTCTAGATAATAACACCAAAATAGGACTACAACACTAGAACCTAGTGTGTCTAGTTTTTTGCATTATTGTTCAAGAGAAAATTTAATTTTAGTGGTTAATTTCTCTTCTAAGATGAGCCTTACCCCTTTTCTTTTCTTCATTCCTAATTTTTCCAGTGTTGACCAAATGCAAATAGAGCTCCCAAAATTAAAATAATGAGTCTCTTATATAAAGGAATACATAAGTCATTTTATATCTAGCACTTACTACTTTGGTACATTAGATATAATAAAAATCAATCAATAGTATAGCTCAACATTCAACATCACACATAAAATTACATGCTTGATCAAGGTGAGTCCAAATTGAAATTCATTCCTGCATCTATCATGTGCATTGATTATGTACATTCTCTAATGGAGAACTACATCAGATCTAAGACCCTAGCTTGAGGATTAATGTAGGTAGAAATCATAATATTAGGGGTTCTTAATTGTGTGATCATTCTTCCCCTAACCCAATTTTCCCCCATTTTGCTTTTGATGAATTCATTATTTGCATGTGTGTAGATGGATATAGGTATAAAATATTGAAATAGATCTACAACAAGCTTGGGTGACTTCTAACCCTTAAATTTTGGTATGTAATCTCATATTGGCTGGTTAAATAAAACCCATAAAGCTTAGATCTCTAGGACAACATCACTAGGAATGACTATAGCACCAGACACTAGGGTGTCTTATTTTTAGTGCTCCTATCTAATCAAAAAACAGAAACTAGATTTAGATTCTTGATAGTGTCTCAGTCCTACTCTTGAATTTCCAACCTCATAATCCTTCATTTCAATATGAATTTAGATAAGTTAGTTTCTATTTATCTTATATAATTATCAATTAAAATCTATATTTTCCCTTATCAAAGTATATTTTTCCTATCATTCTAGACCCTTATTATTTAGGATCTAAACACTAGATTCCCAAAAATATTAAATCAGTACACCATTCTATGCTCACTTAGCCATAAGTAGTACTTTTGTAAATAAATCAACACATAAAAATACCTCTGGCTTAGTTATGGCTCACTGCAATAGATAATTCTCATATGCCTGAAGGGCATATTCAAACCCAACCTCATCTTCATCATCATTGTCATAGGATTTGGGAAATAGGTCAATGTCCTTAAACATCTCATATAGTGCATGAAATGCATAAAACCATCTAAGATTGTGGTATCTATGTACTCTAGATGAGCTTTAGGGTTAAAAGATGAGTTAGACATTCTATATGGGATTGAATTCTATAATATCAATCCCTAAGCAAAGGAGAACATGAATGGCATTGTTAAGAGAATAAAGTGAGGATCAAATTCTAAGAAATTATGATCAATAATGTCTAATGAGTTCACCTCAAGACACTTATATATATCCACATACATCTCATTCATTGATGGAATTGTGTGGATTGTTTGGTGTGAATTCAAATTTGAGTTAGTAACTTGATCTTCCCATTTGTTTATTAATATAGACATAAAAATAAAGATTATGATCACTCATTACCTACTAGATTTAGTAATCATGATTTGACACTTTAAAATGTCCAATTTTATCTCAATTTTCCATCTAATTAAATCTTAGAGTGTGGTAGGCAGATTCCATATCATCTTTAAGGATTCTCGAGTGGTTCCTTATTCATTCCACATGTCCCTTTTTAAGTGGTTGATGATGCAATGGTTACCATCTAGACAAATCCTAGTGATTCATCTTTATATGCTTGGGAGAATGAAATTTTATCTAGTGAATGTATGACATCTTTGTTTATCCTTTGAAATCTAATTATACCTAATTCAAAACATCCTAGGGTATTTTGTACTCTTCCTAGCAATCTATATGTAAATACCACATGTCATGATTTGATAAGTTAAGATCCCCTAGGTTTTGACATCTCTATCAAGTCTAAGTGACTAATGCTCATAACATTGATCCATGTGGTCCTATTTCATTTGGTCAAGTTCTCCTAGATCCTAACATCTATGTTAAATATAGGAGACTAACATGCCTAAAATTGGGGTGGGCCCATTCAATAGATCTTAACAACTCTGACCACTATGCCATGAAGTGATCTTATACCAAGTTAAGTGCTCTTGAATCGTAACATCTCTATGATATTTGAGATACTAGCTATTCTAACTATGAATGAGGTGGTGCTTTCCCATTAGGTTTAGCTCTCTTAAGCTTTGACATTTCTAATAGTTTTGCGAGACTAGCCATTCTAACTATGGGGTACACTAACTAGTTAGGATTTGACATTTTATAACACCTCTAGTAGTGATCCACATGATGATTTCACATTTAACCTCTCCTCTTATACAAATACACAAAAAAATACTAAGTAAAAGGAAATAATTGTGACAAATATAAATGCTCGCCTGGATTCCATCTAAGATCCACAAGGTGAGATGAAGGAATCAAAGAGCCTAACACTTTGGGAGACTGAGACTTTAGGAACCTTAATATTAAATCAAACTTGTAGAAAAGTTAGTTCATTAAATATTCAAAGTAATAAAGTGTCTGGTTCATTATAAGATATAACTAGTACTTTATTATGTTAACTTCAAAGGTTATGGGGCTCTCAACAGGGATCAATTTTCCATTATAAAATATGAAATACTCTCAATAATACTATGGAAACATAAAAACTAAAGGATTATTTAAAAAAAAGTTGGTTAGAACAAGAAATAAAGACTAGGAACTTTGAGTTTGATAATTTTATAGAGGGGTCCCACTTCTTTGAATATAGGGTGTGTGTTAGCCACAACAAATGGCATGGAATGTAAATGAAGTTACTACACCAAAGATAAAATCAAACCAATTTTCCATGATGTTAATAGATCATGCACATACATGGAAAATTAGGCTTGATCTAGAAAAAAATGTGGTTAATTTTATCCCTCTACTACATTATTGAGGGAATTCCATATACCATATTTTGAGAAGACAAGTAATTCTACTCTAAATAAGATTAAATGAGATTCTATTCAGATCATTCATGCATATTATGTTATGTATAACACAAAATTCAAATTATTTATATTCTCCCTAGATTTTATGTGGATGCCTATATATAATAATAGTGTCTAACTCTACTCAATCCTTGTATGTTCCTTAACTTCATATTTAGATGGATTATTCTCAGGATGACATTAAATAATATACACAGATTATAATTATATATTTAATAAATTATTATGTTAGTGATGTTTTGTTTAAAATTTTCACCAAAACTATATTCAAGCCTCACTAAGTTTTTATTGAGATAAGTACTCATAATTTCACCCAATATTGCATCTAAATTTAGAGACACTCAAATCCATAACATATTTACAATACTTATATATGAAACAAGATTCATATTATTTTTATATTTTTTATATTTCAATAAATTATTTTTATTTATAAATCACCTATGCATGTGTATAAAATGAAATAATTTGTTTTTACAAATTCTTAAGTATACTAGATTGTATTCCAAAGATACAAGCATTTGATATTTTATATCCATACCACACCTTATTCTTATTTTGATATGTATGAAAGAAAACACATACCAAAGTGATGTAAAATTTAGACAAAAAAATATGGCATTGTGTAATTTAGTGTTAATCCATATTAGTTTAAAATACTTTAATTGTTTGGAAAAAATTACAAAATATGGGCCCTCT